>JAOWCC010001147.1:0-71862 GCA_030867875.1 Actinernus sp. WN-2022 | reverse complement strand
AAATTCTCAAACGGAGAGATTCCATCTTTCCAGCAAATTCATAGATTCCTGACCGCGAGCTAATCTTAAAAAAGTTGAATGTGCCTTAAAATTCTCAAACGGAGAGATTCCATCTTTCCAGGAAATTCATAGATTTCTGACCGCGAGCTAATCTTAAAAACGTTGAATGTGCCTTAAAATTCTCAAACGGAGAGATTCCATCTTTCCATCAAATTCATAGATTCCTGACCGCGAGCTAATATTAAAAACGTTGAATGTGCCGTAAAATTCTCAAACGGAGAGATTCCATCTTTCCAGCAAATTCATAGATTCCTGACCGCGAGCTAATCTTAAAAACGTTGAATCTGCCATAAATTTCTCAAACGGAGAGATTCCATCTTTCCAGCAAATTCATAGATTCCTGACCGCGAGCTAATATTAAAAACGTACAATGTGCCGTAAAATTCTCAAGCGGAGAGATTCCATCTTTCCAGAAAATTCATAGATTCCTGACCGCGAGCTAATCTTAAAAACGTTGAATGTGCCGTAAAATTCTCAACGGAGAGATTCCATCTTTCCAGCAAATTCATAGATTCCTGACCGGGAGCTAATCTTAAAAACGTTGAATGTGCCTTAAAATTCTCAAACGGAGAGATTCCATCTTTCCAGCAAATTCATAGATTCCTGAGCGCGAGCTAATCTTAAAAACGTTCAATGTGCCGTAAAATTCTCAAACGGAGAGATTCCCTCTTTCCAGCTAATTCATAGATTCCTGACCGCGAGCTAATATTAAAAACGTTCAATGTGCCGTAAAATTCTCAAACGGAGAGATTCCATCTTTCCAGCAAATTCATAGATTCCTGACCGCGAGCTAATATTAAAAAGGTTGAATGTGCCGTAAAATTCTCAAACGGAGAGATTCCATCTTTCCAGCAAATTCATAGATTCCTGACCGCGAGCTAATCTTAAAAACGTTGAATCTGCCATAAAATTCTCAAACGGAGAGATTCCATCTTTCCATCAAATTCATAGATTCCTGACCGCGAGCTAATCTTAAAAACGTTCAATGTGCCGTAAAATTCTCAAACGGAGAGATTCCATCTTTCCAGCAAATTCATAGATTCCTGACCGCGAGCTAATCTTAAAAACGTTGAATCTGCCATAAAATTCTCAAACGGAGAGATTCCATCTTTCCATCAAATTCATAGATTCCTGACCGCGAGCTAATCTTAAAAACGTTGAATGTGCCGTAAAATTCTCAAACGGAGAGATTCCATCTTTCCAGCTAATTCATAGATTCCTGACCGCGAGCTAATCTTAAAAACGTTCAATGTGCCGTAAAATTCTCAAACGGAGAGATTCCCTCTTTCCAGCTAATTCATAGATTCCTGACCGCGAGCTAATATTAAAAACGTTCAATGTGCCGTAAAATTCTCAAACGGAGAGATTCCATCTTTCCAGCAAATTCATAGATTCCTGACCGCGAGCTAATGTTAAAAACGTTCAATGTGCCGTAAAATTCTCAAACGGAGAGATTCCATCTTTCCAGCAAATTCATAGATTCCTGACCGCGAGCTAATATTAAAAACGTTGAATGTGCCGTAAAATTCTCAAACGGAGAGATTCCATCTTTCCAGCAAATTCATAGATTGCTGACCGCGAGCTAATCTTAAAAACGTTGAATGTGTTGTAAAATTCTCAAACGGAGAGATTCCATCTTTCCAGCTAATTCATAGATTCCTGACCGCGAGCTAATCTTAAAAACGTTCAATGTGCCGTAAAAATTCTCAAACGGAGAGATTCCCTCTTTCCAGCTAATTCATAGATTCCTGACCGCGAGCTAATATTAAAAACGTTCAATGTGCCGTAAAATTCTCAAACGGAGAGATTCCATCTTTCCAGCAAATTCATAGATTCCTGACCGCGAGCTAATGTTAAAAACGTTCAATGTGCCGTAAAATTCTCAAACGGAGAGATTCCATCTTTCCAGCAAATTCATAGATTCCTGACCGCGAGCTAATATTAAAAAGGTTGAATGTGCCGTAAAATTCTCAAACGGAGAGATTCCATCTTTCCAGCAAATTCATAGATTCCTGACCGCGAGCTAATATTAAAAACGTTCAATGTGCCTTAAAATTCTCAAACGGAGAGATTTCATCTTTCCAGCAAATTCATAATATTAAAAACGTTGAATGTGCCGTAAAATTCTCAAACGGAGAGATTCCATCTTTCCAGCAAATTCATAGATTGCTGACCGCGAGCTAATCTTAAAAACGTTGAATCTGCCATAAAATTCTCAAACGGAGAGATTCCATCTTTCCAGCAAATTCATAGATTCCTGACCGCGAGCTAATTTTAAAAACGTACAATGTGCCGTAAAATTCTCAAGCGGAGAGATTCCATCTTTCCAGAAAATTCATAGATTCCTGACCGCGAGCTTATCTTAAAAACGTTGAATGTGCCGTAAAATTCTCAAACGGAGAGATTCCATCTTTCCAGCAAATTCATAGATTCCTGACCGCGAGCTAATCTTAAAAACGTTGAATGTGCCTTAAAATTTTCAAACGGAGAGATTCCATCTTTCCAGCAAATTCATAGATTCCTGACCGCGAGCTAATATTAAAAACGTTGAATGTGCCGTAAAATTCTCAAACGGAGAGATTCCATCTTTCCAGCAAATTCATAGATTCCTGACCGCGAGCTAATATTAAAAACGTTGAATGTGCCGTAAAATTCTCAAACGGAGAGATTCCATCTTTCCATCAAATTCATAGATTCCTGACCGCGAGCTAATATTAAAAACGTTCAATGTGCCGTAAAATTCTCAAACGGTAGGGATTCCATCTTTCCAGCAAATTCATAGATTCCAGCAAATTCATAGATGAATGACGAATCAGGAATGATGAATGATGAATGATGAAACAGGAATGATGAATGATGAATCAGGAAACAGGAATGATGAATCAGGAATAAGGAATGATGAATCAGGTATGATGAATGATGAATCAGGAATGATGAATCAGGAATGATGAATCAGGAATCAAGAATCAGGAATGATGAATCAGGAATAAGGAATGATGAATCAGGAATGATGAATGATGAGTCAGTAATCAGGAATGATGAATCAGGAATGATGAATCAGAATGATGAATCAGGAATCAGGAATGATGAATCAGGGATCAGGAATGATGATTCAGGAATGATGAATCAGGAATGATGAATGATGAATCAGGAATGATGAATCAGGAATCAGGAATGATGAATGATGAATCAGGAATGATGAATCAGGAATCAGGAATGATGAATGATGAATCAGAAATCAGCAACGATGAATCAGGAATCAGGAATGATGAATCAGGAATGATGAATGATGAATCAGGAATGATGAATCAGGAATGATGTATCAGGAATCAGGAATGATGAATGATGAATGATGAATCAGGAATGATGAATCAGGAATGATAAATCAGGAATCAGGAATCAGGAATGATGAATCAGGAATGATGAATCAGGAATGATGAATGACGAATCAGGAATGATGAATGATGAATCAGGAATGATGAATGATGAATCAGGAATCAGGAATGATGAATCAGGAATGATGAATGATGAATCAGGAATGATGAATCAGGAATCAGGAATCAGCAATGATGAATCAGGAATCAGGAATGATGAATCAGGAATCAGGAATGATGAATCATGAAAGGGGATTGATGAATCAGGAATCAGGAATGTTGAATCATGAATCAGGAATGATGAATCAGGAATCAGGAATGATGAATCAGGAATCAGGAATGATGTATCAGGAATCATGAATGATGAATCAGGAATGATGAATGATGAATCAGGAATAATGAATCAGGAATGATGAATCAGGAATCAGGAATCAGGAATGATGAATCAGGAATCAGGAATCAGGAATGATGAATCAGGAATAAGGAATGATGAATCAGGAATGATGAATCAGGAATGATGAATCAGGAATCAGGAATCAGGAATGATGAATCAGGAATGATGAATGACGAATCAGGAATGATGAATGATGAATCAGGAATCAGGAATGATGAATCAGGAATAAGGAATCAGGAATGATGAATCAGGAATAAGGAATGATGAATCAGGAATGATGAATCAGGAATGATGAATCAGGAATGATGAATCAGGAATGATGAATCAGGAATGATGAATCAGGAATCAGCAATGATGAATCAGGAATGATGAATGATGAATCAGGAATGATGAATCAGGAATCAGGAATGATGAATGATGAATCAGGAATCAGCAATGATGAATCAGGAATCAGGAATGATGAATCAGGAATGATGAATCAGGAATCAGGAATCAGGAATCAGGAGTGATCAATCAGGAATCAGGAATGATGAATCAGGAATCAGGAATGATGAATCAGGAATCAGGAATGATGATTCAGGAATGATGAATCAGGAATGATGAATGATGAATCAGGAATGATGAATCAGGAATCAGGAATGATGAATGATGAATCAGGAATGATGAATCAGGAATCAGGTATGATGAATGATGAATCAGAAATCAGCAATGATGAATCAGAATCAGGAATGATGAATCAGGAATGATGAATGATGAATCAGGAATGATGAATCAGGAATCAGGAATGATGAATGATGAATGATGATTGAGGAATGATGAATCAGGAATGATGAATCAGGAATCAGGAATCAGGAATGATGAATCAGGAATGATGAATCAGGAATGATGAATGACGAATCAGGAATGATGAATGATGAATCAGGAATGATGAATGATGAATCAGGAATCAGGAATGATGAATCAGGAATGATGAATGATGAATCAGGAATGATGAATCAGGAATGATGAATGACGAATCAGGAATGATGAATGATGAATCAGGAATGATGAATCAGGAATGATGAATCAGGAATGATGAATCAGGAATGATGAATCAGGAATGATGAATCAGGAATGATGAATCAGGAATGATGAATCAGGAATCAGCAATGATGAATCAGGAATGATGAATGATGAATCAGGAATGATGAATCAGGAATCAGGAATGATGAATGATGAATCAGGAATCAGGAATGATGAATCAGGAATGATGAATCAGGAATCAGGAATCAGGAATCAGGAGTGATCAATCAGGAATCAGGAATGATGAATCAGGAATCAGGAATGATGAATCAGGAATCAGGAATGATGATTCAGGAATGATGAATCAGGAATGATGAATGATGAATCAGGAATGATGAATCAGGAATCAGGAATGATGAATGATGAATCAGGAATGATGAATCAGGAATCAGGTATGATGAATGATGAATCAGAAATCAGCAATGATGAATCAGAATCAGGAATGATGAATCAGAATGATGAATGATGAATCAGGAATGATGAATCAGGAATCAGGAATGATGAATGATGAATGATGATTGAGGAATGATGAATCTGGAATGATGAATCAGGAATCAGGAATCAGGAATGATGAATCAGGAATGATGAATCAGGAATGATGAATGACGAATCAGGAATGATGAATGATGAATCAGGAATGATGAATGATGAATCAGGAATCAGGAATGATGAATCAGGAATGATGAATGATGAATCAGGAAATGATGAATCAGGAATGATGAATCAGGAATCAGGAATCAGGAATGATGAATCAGGAATCAGGAATGATGAATCAGGAATCAGGAATCAGGAATGATGAATCAGGAATAAGGAATGATGAATCAGGAATGAGGAATCAGGAATCAGGAATGATGAATCATGAATCAGGAATGATGAATCAGGAATCAGGAATGATGAATCAGGAATCAGGAATGATGTATCAGGAATCATGAATGATGAATCAGGAATGATGAATGATGAATCAGGAATAATGAATCAGGATGATGAATCAGGAATCAGGAATCAGGAATGATGAATCAGGAATCAGGAATCAGGAATGATGAATCAGGAATAAGGAATGATGAATCAGGAATGATGAATCAGGAATGATGAATCAGGAATCAGGAATCAGGAATGATGAATCAGGAATGATGAATGACGAATCAGGAATGATGAATGATGAATCAGGAATCAGGAATGATGAATCAGGAATAAGGAATCAGGAATGATGAATCAGGAATAAGGAATGATGAATCAGGAATGATGAATCAGGAATGATGAATCAGGAATGATGAATCAGGAATGATGAATCAGGAATGATGAATCAGGAATCAGCAATGATGAATCAGGAATGATGAATGATGAATCAGGAATGATGAATCAGGAATCAGGAATGATGAATGATGAATCAGGAATCAGCAATGATGAATCAGGAATCAGAATGATGAATCAGGAATGATGAATCAGGAATCAGGAATCAGGAATCAGGAGTGATCAATCAGGAATCAGGAATGATGAATCAGGAATCAGGAATGATGAATCAGGAATCAGGAATGATGATTCAGGAATGATGAATCAGGAATGATGAATGATGAATCAGGAATGATGAATCAGGAATCAGGAATGATGAATGATGAATCAGGAATGATGAATCAGGAATCAGGTATGATGAATGATGAATCAGAAATCAGCAATGATGAATCAGAATCAGGAATGATGAATCAGGAATGATGAATGATGAATCAGGAATGATGAATCAGGAATCAGGAATGATGAATGATGAATGATGATTGAGGAATGATGAATCAGGAATGATGAATCAGGAATCAGGAATCAGGAATGATGAATCAGGGAATGACTGAATCAGGAATGATGAATGACGAATCAGGAATGATGAATGATGAATCAGGAATGATGAATGATGAATCAGGAATCAGGAATGATGAATCAGGAATGATGAATGATGAATCAGGAATGATGAATCAGGAATGATGAATGACGAATCAGGAATGATGAATGATGAATCAGGAATGATGAATCAGGAATGATGAATCAGGAATGATGAATCAGGAATGATGAATCAGGAATCAGCAATGATGAATCAGGAATGATGAATGATGAATCAGGAATGATGAATCAGGAATCAGGAATGATGAATGATGAATCAGGAATCAGGAATGATGAATCAGGAATGATGAATCAGGAATCAGGAATCAGGAATCAGGAGTGATCAATCAGGAATCAGGAATGATGAATCAGGAATCAGGAATGATGAATCAGGAATCAGGAATGATGATTCAGGAATGATGAATCAGGAATGATGAATGATGAATCAGGAATGATGAATCAGGAATCAGGAATGATGAATGATGAATCAGGAATGATGAATCAGGAATCAGGTATGATGAATGATGAATCAGAAATCAGCAATGATGAATCAGAATCAGGAATGATGAATCAGGAATGATGAATGATGAATCAGGAATGATGAATCAGGAATCAGGAATGATGAATGATGAATGATGATTGAGGAATGATGAATCTGGAATGATGAATCAGGAATCAGGAATCAGGAATGATGAATCAGGAATGATGAATCAGGAATGATGAATGACGAATCAGGAATGATGAATGATGAATCAGGAATGATGAATGATGAATCAGGAATCAGGAATGATGAATCAGGAATGATGAATGATGAATCAGGAATGATGAATCAGGAATGATGAATCAGGAATCAGGAATCAGGAATGATGAATCAGGAATCAGGAATGATGAATCAGGAATCAGGAATCAGGAATGATGAATCAGGAATAAGGAATGATGAATCAGGAATGAGGAATCAGGAATCAGGAATGATGAATCATGAAAGAGGATTGATGAATCAGGAATCAGGAATGATGAATGATGAATCAGGAATGATGAATCAGGAATGATGAATCAGGAATCAGGAATCAGGAATGATGAATCAGGAATCAGGAATGAGGAATCAGGAATCAGGAATGATGAATCATGAAAGAGGATTGATGAATCAGGAATCAGGAATGTTGAATCAGAAATCAGGAATGATGAATCAGGAATCAGGAATGATGAATCAGGAATCAGCAATGATGAATCAGGAATCATGAATGATGAATCAGGAATGATGAATGATGAATGATGAATCAGGAATCAGCAATGATGAATCAGGAATCAGGAATGATGAATCAGGAATCAGGAATCAGGAATCAGGAGTGATCAATCAGGAATCAGGAATGATGAATCAGGAATCAGGAATGATGAATCAGGAATGAGGAATGATCAATCAGGAAAGAGGAATGTTCAATCAGGAATCAGGAATGATGAATCAGGAATGAGGATTGATGAATCAGGAATGAGGAATGATGAATCAGGATTCAGGAATGATGAATCAGGAATCAGGAATGATGAATCAGGAAAGAGGAATGATGAATCAGGAATCAGGAATGGTGAATCAGGAATCAGGAATGATGAATCAGGAATCAGGAATGATGAATCAGGAATCAGGAATGATGAATCAGGAATCAGGAATGATGAATCAGGAATCAGGAATCAGGAATGATGAATCAGGAATGATGAATGATGAATCAGGAATAATGAATCAGGAATGATGAATCAGGAATCAGGAATCAGGAATGATGAATCAGGAATCAGGAATCAGGAATGATGAATCAGGAATGATGAATGACGAATCAGGAATGATGAATGATGAATCAGGAATCAGGAATGATGAATCAGGAATAAGGAATCAGGAATGATGAATCAGGAATCAGCAATGATGAATCAGGAATGATGAATGATGAATCAGGAATGATGAATCAGGAATCAGGAATGATGAATGATGAATCAGGAATCAGCAATGATGAATCAGGAATCAGGAATGATGAATCAGGAATGATGAATCAGGAATCAGGAATCAGGAATCAGGAGTGATCAATCAGGAATCAGAATGATGAATCAGGAATCAGGAATGATGAATCAGGAATCAGGAATGATGATTCAGGAATGATGAATCAGGAATGATGAATGATGAATCAGGAATGATGAATCAGGAATCAGGAATGATGAATGATGAATCAGGAATGATGAATCAGGAATCAGGTATGATGAATGATGAATCAGAAATCAGCAATGATGAATCAGAATCAGGAATGATGAATCAGGAATGATGAATGATGAATCAGGAATGATGAATCAGGAATCAGGAATGATGAATGATGAATGATGATTGAGGAATGATGAATCAGGAATGATGAATCAGGAATCAGGAATCAGGAATGATGAATCAGAATGATGAATCAGGAATGATGAATGACGAATCAGGAATGATGAATGATGAATCAGGAATGATGAATGATGAATCACGAATCAGGAATGATGAATCAGGAATGATGAATGATGAATCAGGAATGATGAATCAGGAATGATGAATGACGAATCAGGAATGATGAATGATGAATCAGGAATGATGAATCAGGAATGATGAATCAGGAATGATGAATCAGGAATGATGAATCAGGAATCAGCAATGATGAATCAGGAATGATGAATGATGAATCAGGAATGATGAATCAGGAATCAGGAATGATGAATGATGAATCAGGGAATCAGCAATGATGAATCAGGAATCAGGAATGATGAATCAGGAATGATGAATCAGGAATCAGGAATCAGGAATCAGGAGTGATCAATCAGGAATCAGGAATGATGAATCAGGAATCAGGAATGATGAATCAGGAATCAGGAATGATGATTCAGGAATGATGAATCAGGAATGATGAATGATGAATCAGGAATGATGAATCAGGAATCAGGAATGATGAATGATGAATCAGGAATGATGAATCAGGAATCAGGTATGATGAATGATGAATCAGAAATCAGCAATGATGAATCAGAATCAGGAATGATGAATCAGGAATGATGAATGATGAATCAGGAATGATGAATCAGGAATCAGGAATGATGAATGATGAATGATGATTGAGGAATGATGAATCTGGAATGATGAATCAGGAATCAGGAATCAGGAATGATGAATCAGGAATGATGAATCAGGAATGATGAATGACGAATCAGGAATGATGAATGATGAATCAGGAATGATGAATGATGAATCAGGAATCAGGAATGATGAATCAGGAATGATGAATGATGAATCAGGAATGATGAATCAGGAATGATGAATCAGGAATCAGGAATCAGGAATGATGAATCAGGAATCAGGAATGATGAATCAGGAATCAGGAATCAGGAATGATGAATCAGGAATAAGGAATGATGAATCAGGAATGAGGAATCAGGAATCAGGAATGATGAATCATGAAAGAGCATTGATGAATCAGGAATCAGGAATGATGAATGATGAATCAGGAATGATGAATCAGGAATGATGAATCAGGAATCAGGAATCAGGAATGATGAATCAGGAATCAGGAATGAGGAATCAGGAATCAGGAATGATGAATCATGAAAGAGGATTGATGAATCAGGAATCAGGAATGTTGAATCAGGAATCAGGAATGATGAATCAGGAATCAGGAATGATGAATCAGGAATCAGGAATGATGAATCAGGAATCATGAATGATGAATCAGGAATGATGAATGATGAATGATGAATCAGGAATCAGCAATGATGAATCAGGAATCAGGAATGATGAATCAGGAATCAGGAATCAGGAATCAGGAGTGATCAATCAGGAATCAGGAATGATGAATCAGGAATCAGGAATGATGAATCAGGAATGAGGAATGATCAATCAGGAAAGAGGAATGTTCAATCAGGAATCAGGAATGATGAATCAGGAATGAGGATTGATGAATCAGGAATGAGGAATGATGAATCAGGATTCAGGAATGATGAATCAGGAATCAGGAATGATGAATCAGGAAAGAGGAATGATGAATCAGGAATCAGGAATGGTGAATCAGGAATCAGGAATGATGAATCAGGAATCAGGAATGATGAATCAGGAATCAGGAATGATGAATCAGGAATCAGGAATGATGAATCAGGAATCAGGAATCAGGAATGATGAATCAGGAATGATGAATGATGAATCAGGAATAATGAATCAGGAATGATGAATCAGGAATCAGGAATCAGGAATGATGAATCAGGAATCAGGAATCAGGAATGATGAATCAGAATGATGAATGACGAATCAGGAATGATGAATGATGAATCAGGAATCAGGAATGATGAATCAGGAATAAGGAATCAGGAATGACGAATCAGGAATAAGGAATGATGAATCAGGAATGATGAATGATGAATCAGGAATGATGAATGATGAATCAGGAATGATGAATCAGGAATGATGAATCAGGAATGATGAATGATGAATCAGGAATGATGAATCAGGAATGATGAATCAGGAATCAGGAATCAGGAATGATGAATCAGGAATCAGGAATGAGGAATCCAGGAATCAGGAATGATGAATCATGAAAGAGGATTGATGAATCAGGAATCAGGAATGATGAATGATGAATCAGGAATGATGAATCAGGAATGATGAATCAGGAATCAGGAATCAGGAATGATGAATCAGGAATCAGGAATGAGGAATCAGGAATCAGGAATGATGAATCATGAAAGAGGATTGATGAATCAGGAATCAGGAATGTTGAATCATGAATCAGGAATGATGAATCAGGAATCAGGAATGATGAATCAGGAATCAGGAATGATGAATCAGGAATCATGAATGATGAATCAGGAATCAGGAATGATGAATCAGGAATAATGAATCAGGAATCAGGAATCAGGAATGATGAATCAGGAATGATGAATGATGAATCAGGAATAATGAATCAGGTATGATGAATGATGAATCAGAAATCAGCAATGATGAATCAGGAATCAGGAATGATGAATCAGGAATGATGAATGATGAATCAGGAATGATGAATCAGGAATCAGGAATGATGAATGATGAATGATGAATCAGGAATGATGAATCAGGAATGATGAATCAGGAATCAGGAATCAGGAATGATGAATCAGGAATGATGAATCAGGAATGATGAATGACGAATCAGGAATGATGAATGATGAATCAGGAATGATGAATGATGAATCAGGAATCAGGAATGATGAATCAGGAATGATGAATGATGAATCAGGAATGATGAATCAGGAATGATGAATCAGGAATCAGGAATCAGGAATGATGAATCAGGAATCAGGAATGAGGAATCAGGAATCAGGAATGATGAATCATGAAAGAGGATTGATGAATCAGGAATCAGGAATGTTGAATCATGAATCAGGAATGATGAATCAGGAATCAGGAATGATGAATCAGGAATCAGGAATGATGAATCAGGAATCATGAATGATGAATCAGGAATCAGGAATGATGAATCAGGAATGATGAATCAGGAATCAGGACTCAGGAATGATGAATCAGGAATGATGAATGATGAATCAGGAATAATGAATCAGGAATGATGAATCAGGAATCAGGAATCAGGAATGATGAATCAGGAATCAGGAATGATGAATCAGGAAAGAGGAATGATGAATCAGGAATCAGGAATATTCAATCAGGAATCAGGAATGATGAATCAGGAATAAGGAATGATGAATCAGGAATGATGAATGATGAATCAGGAATGGTGAATCAGGAATCAGGAATCAGGAATGATGAATCAGGAATGATGAATGACGAATCAGGAATGATGAATGATGAATCAGGAATCAGGAATGATGAATCAGGTATAAGGAATCAGGAATGATGAATCAGGAATAAGGAATGATGAATCAGGAATGATGAATCAGGAATCAGGAATGATGAATCAGGAATCATGAATGATGAATCAGGAATGATGAATGATGAATGATGAATCAGGAATCAGCAATGATGAATCAGGAATCAGGAATGATGAATCAGGAATCAGGAATCAGGAATCAGGAGTGATCAATCAGGAATCAGGAATGATGAATCAGGAATCAGGAATGATGAATCAGGAATGAGGAATGATCAATCAGGAAAGAGGAATGTTCAATCAGGAATCAGGAATGATGAATCAGGAATGAGGATTGATGAATCAGGAATGAGGAATGATGAATCAGGATTCAGGAATGATGAATCAGGAATCAGGAATGATGAATCAGGAAAGAGGAATGATGAATCAGGAATCAGGAATGGTGAATCAGGAATCAGGAATGATGAATCAGGAATCAGGAATGATGAATCAGGAATCAGGAATGATGAATCAGGAATCAGGAATGATGAATCAGGAATCAGGAATCAGGAATGATGAATCAGGAATGATGAATGATGAATCAGGAATAATGAATCAGGAATGATGAATCAGGAATCAGGAATCAGGAATGATGAATCAGGAATCAGGAATCAGGAATGATGAATCAGGAATGATGAATGACGAATCAGGAATGATGAATGATGAATCAGGAATCAGGAATGATGAATCAGGAATAAGGAATCAGGAATGACGAATCAGGAATAAGGAATGATGAATCAGGAATGATGAATGATGAATCAGGAATGATGAATGATGAATCAGGAATGATGAATCAGGAATGATGAATCAGGAATCAGCAATGATGAATCAGGAATGATGAATGATGAATCAGGAATGATGAATCAGGAATCAGGAATGATGAATGATGAATGATGAATCAGGAATCAGGAATCAGCAATGATGAATCAGGAATCAGGAATGATGAATCAGGAATCAGGAATGATGAATCATGAAAGGGGATTGATGAATCAGGAATCAGGAATGTTGAATCATGAATCAGGAATGATGAATCAGGAATCAGGAATGATGAATCAGGAATCAGGAATGATGTATCAGGAATCATGAATGATGAATCAGGAATCAGGAATGATGAATCAGGAATGATGAATCAGGAATCAGGAATCAGGAATGATGAATCAGGAATCAGGAATGATGAATCAGGAATCAGGAATGATGTATCAGGAATCATGAATGATGAATCAGGAATCAGGAATGATGAATCAGGAATGATGAATCAGGAATCAGGAATCAGGGATGATGAATCAGGAATGATGAATGATGAATCAGGAATAATGAATCAGGAATGATGAATCAGGAATCAGGAATCAGGAATGATGAATCAGGAATCAGGAATCAGGAATCAGGAATCAGGAATGATGAATCATGAAAGAGGATTGATGAATCAGGAATCAGGAATGATGAATGATGAATCAGGAATGATGAATCAGGAATGATGAATCAGGAATCAGGAATCAGGAATGATGAATCAGGAATCAGGAATGAGGAATCAGGAATCAGGAATGATGAATCATGAAAGAGGATTGATGAATCAGGAATCAGGAATGTTGAATCATGAATCAGGAATGATGAATCAGGAATCAGGAATGATGAATCAGGAATCAGGAATGATGAATCAGGAATCATGAATGATGAATCAGGAATCAGGAATGATGAATCAGGAATAATGAATCAGGAATCAGGAATCAGGAATGATGAATCAGGAATGATGAATGATGAATCAGGAATAATGAATCAGGTATGATGAATGATGAATCAGAAATCAGCAATGATGAATCAGGAATCAGGAATGATGAATCAGGAATGATGAATGATGAATCAGGAATGATGAATCAGGAATCAGGAATGATGAATGATGAATGATGAATCAGGAATGATGAATCAGGAATGATGAATCAGGAATCAGGAATCAGGAATGATGAATCAGGAATGATGAATCAGGAATGATGAATGACGAATCAGGAATGATGAATGATGAATCAGGAATGATGAATGATGAATCAGGAATCAGGAATGATGAATCAGGAATGATGAATGATGAATCAGGAATGATGAATCAGGAATGATGAATCAGGAATCAGGAATCAGGAATGATGAATCAGGAATCAGGAATGAGGAATCAGGAATCAGGAATGATGAATCATGAAAGAGGATTGATGAATCAGGAATCAGGAATGTTGAATCATGAATCAGGAATGATGAATCAGGAATCAGGAATGATGAATCAGGAATCAGGAATGATGAATCAGGAATCATGAATGATGAATCAGGAATCAGGAATGATGAATCAGGAATGATGAATCAGGAATCAGGACTCAGGAATGATGAATCAGGAATGATGAATGATGAATCAGGAATAATGAATCAGGAATGATGAATCAGGAATCAGGAATCAGGAATGATGAATCAGGAATCAGGAATGATGAATCAGGAAAGAGGAATGATGAATCAGGAATCAGGAATGTTCAATCAGGAATCAGGAATGATGAATCAGGAATAAGGAATGATGAATCAGGAATGATGAATGATGAATCAGGAATGGTGAATCAGGAATCAGGAATCAGGAATGATGAATCAGGAATGATGAATGACGAATCAGGAATGATGAATGATGAATCAGGAATCAGGAATGATGAATCAGGTATAAGGAATCAGGAATGATGAATCAGGAATAAGGAATGATGAATCAGGAATGATGAATGATGAATCAGGAATGATGAATCAGGAATGATGAATCAGGAATCAGCAATGATGAATCAGGAATGATGAATCAGGAATGATGAATCAGGAATCAGGAATGATGAA
This sequence comes from Actinernus sp. WN-2022, assembly GCA_030867875.1. Taxonomy (NCBI): domain Eukaryota; kingdom Metazoa; phylum Cnidaria; class Anthozoa; order Actiniaria; family Actinernidae; genus Actinernus; species Actinernus sp. WN-2022. The sequence continues at coordinate 56,377 of JAOWCC010001147.1, read as the reverse complement.
TGATGAATGATGAATCAGGAATCAGCAATGATGAATCAGGAATCAGGAATGATGAATCAGGAATCAGGAATCAGGAATCAGGAGTGATCAATCAGGAATCAGGAATGATGAATCAGGAATCAGGAATGATGAATCAGGAATGAGGAATGATCAATCAGGAAAGAGGAATGTTCAATCAGGAATCAGGAATGATGAATCAGGAATGAGGATTGATGAATCAGGAATCAGGAATGATGAATCAGGAATCAGGAATGATGAATCAGGAATCAGGAATGATGAATCAGGAAAGAGGAATGATGAATCAGGAATCAGGAATGGTGAATCAGGAATCAGGAATGATGAATCAGGAATCAGGAATGATGAATCAGGAATCATGAATGATGAATCAGGAATCAGGAATGATGAATCAGGAATCAGGAATCAGGAATGATGAATCAGGAATGATGAATGATGAATCAGGAATAATGAATCAGGAATGATGAATCAGGAATCAGGAATCAGGAATGATGAATCAGGAATCAGGAATCAGGAATGATGAATCAGGAATGATGAATGACGAATCAGGAATGATGAATGATGAATCAGGTATCAGGAATGATGAATCAGGAATAAGGAATCAGGAATGATGAATCAGGAATGATGAATGATGAATCAGGAATGATGAATGATGAATCAGGAATGATGAATCAGGAATGATGAATCAGGAATCAGCAATGATGAATCAGGAATGATGAATCCAGGAATCAGGAATGATGAATCAGGAATCAGGAATGATGAATGATGAATGATGAATCAGGAATCAGCAATGATGAATCAGGAATCAGGAATGATGAATCAGGAATGATGAATCAGGAATCAGGAATGATGAATCAGGAATGATGAATCAGGAATCAGCAATGATGAATCAGGAATGATGAATGATGAATCAGGAATGATGAATCAGGAATCAGGAATGATGAATGATGAATGATGAATCAGGAATCAGCAATGATGAATCAGGAATCAGGAATGATGAATCAGGAATGATGAATCAGGAATCAGGAATCAGGAATCAGGAGTGATCAATCAGGAATCAGGAATGATGAATCAGGAATCAGGAATGATGAATCAGGAATCAGGAATGATGATTCAGGAATGATGAATCAGGAATGATGAATGATGAATCAGGAATGATGAATCAGGAATCAGGAATGATGAATGATGAATCAGGAATGATGAATCAGGAATCAGGTATGATGAAGGATGAATCAGAAATCAGCAATGATGAATCAGAATCAGGAATGATGAATCAGGAATGATGAATGATGAATCAGGAATGATGAATCAGGAATCAGGAATGATGAATGATGAATGATGATTGAGGAATGATGAATCAGGAATGATGAATCAGGAATCAGGAATCAGGAATGATGAATCAGGAATCAGGAATGATGAATCAGGAATCAGGAATCAGGAATGATGAATCAGGAATAAGGAATGATGAATCAGGAATGAGGAATCAGGAATCAGGAATGATGAATCATGAAAGAGGATTGATGAATCAGGAATCAGGAATGATGAATGATGAATCAGGAATGATGAATCAGGAATGATGAATCAGGAATCAGGAATCAGGAATGATGAATCAGGAATCAGGAATGAGGAATCAGGAATCAGGAATGATGAATCATGAAAGAGGATTGATGAATCAGGAATCAGGAATGTTGAATCAGGAATCAGGAATGATGAATCAGGAATCAGGAATGATGAATCAGGAATCAGGAATGATGAATCAGGAATCATGAATGATGAATCAGGAATGATGAATGATGAATGATGAATCAGGAATCAGCAATGATGAATCAGGAATCAGGAATGATGAATCAGGAATCAGGAATCAGGAATCAGGAGTGATCAATCAGGAATCAGGAATGATGAATCAGGAATCAGGAATGATGAATCAGGAATGAGGAATGATCAATCAGGAAAGAGGAATGTTCAATCAGGAATCAGGAATGATGAATCAGGAATGAGGATTGATGAATCAGGAAATGAGGAATGATGAATCAGGATTCAGGAATGATGAATCAGGAATCAGGAATGATGAATCAGGAAAGAGGAATGATGAATCAGGAATCAGGAATGGTGAATCAGGAATCAGGAATGATGAATCAGGAATCAGGAATGATGAATCAGGAATCAGGAATGATGAATCAGGAATCAGGAATGATGAATCAGGAATCAGGAATCAGGAATGATGAATCAGGAATGATGAATGATGAATCAGGAATAATGAATCAGGAATGATGAATCAGGAATCAGGAATCAGGAATGATGAATCAGGAATCAGGAATCAGGAATGATGAATCAGGAATGATGAATGACGAATCAGGAATGATGAATGATGAATCAGGAATCAGGAATGATGAATCAGGAATAAGGAATCAGGAATGACGAATCAGGAATAAGGAATGATGAATCAGGAATGATGAATGATGAATCAGGAATGATGAATGATGAATCAGGAATGATGAATCAGGAATGATGAATCAGGAATCAGCAATGATGAATCAGGAATGATGAATGATGAATCAGGAATGATGAATCAGGAATCAGGAATGATGAATGATGAATGATGAATCAGGAATCAGGAATCAGCAATGATGAATCAGGAATCAGGAATGATGAATCAGGAATCAGGAATGATGAATCATGAAAGGGGATTGATGAATCAGGAATCAGGAATGTTGAATCATGAATCAGGAATGATGAATCAGGAATCAGGAATGATGAATCAGGAATCAGGAATGATGTATCAGGAATCATGAATGATGAATCAGGAATCAGGAATGATGAATCAGGAATGATGAATCAGGAATCAGGAATCAGGAATGATGAATCAGGAATCAGGAATGATGAATCAGGAATCAGGAATGATGTATCAGGAATCATGAATGATGAAATCAGGAATCAGGAATGATGAATCAGGAATGATGAATCAGGAATCAGGAATCAGGGATGATGAATCAGGAATGATGAATGATGAATCAGGAATAATGAATCAGGAATGATGAATCAGGAATCAGGAATCAGGAATGATGAATCAGGAATCAGGAATGAGGAATCAGGAATCAGGAATGATGAATCATGAAAGAGGATTGATGAATCAGGAATCAGGAATGATGAATGATGAATCAGGAATGATGAATCAGGAATGATGAATCAGGAATCAGGAATCAGGAATGATGAATCAGGAATCAGGAATGAGGAATCAGGAATCAGGAATGATGAATCATGAAAGAGGATTGATGAATCAGGAATCAGGAATGTTGAATCATGAATCAGGAATGATGAATCAGGAATCAGGAATGATGAATCAGGAATCAGGAATGATGAATCAGGAATCATGAATGATGAATCAGGAATCAGGAATGATGAATCAGGAATAATGAATCAGGAATCAGGAATCAGGAATGATGAATCAGGAATGATGAATGATGAATCAGGAATAATGAATCAGGTATGATGAATGATGAATCAGAAATCAGCAATGATGAATCAGGAATCAGGAATGATGAATCTGGAATGATGAATGATGAATCAGGAATGATGAATCAGGAATCAGGAATGATGAATGATGAATGATGAATCAGGAATGATGAATCAGGAATGATGAATGACGAATCAGGAATCAGGAATGATGAATCAGGAATGATGAATCAGGAATGATGAATGACGAATCAGGAATGATGAATGATGAATCAGGAATGATGAATGATGAATCAGGAATCAGGAATGATGAATCAGGAATGATGAATGATGAATCAGGAATGATGAATCAGGAATGATGAATCAGGAATCAGGAATCAGGAATGATGAATCAGGAATCAGGAATGAGGAATCAGGAATCAGGAATGATGAATCATGAAAGAGGATTGATGAGTCAGGAATCAGGAATGTTGAATCATGAATCAGGAATGATGAATCAGGAATCAGGAATGATGAATCAGGAATCAGGAATGATGAATCAGGAATCATGAATGATGAATCAGGAATCAGGAATGATGAATCAGGAATGATGAATCAGGAATCAGGAATCAGGAATGATGAATCAGGAATGATGAATGATGAATCAGGAATAATGAATCAGGAATGATGAATCAGGAATCAGGAATCAGGAATGATGAATCAGGAATCAGGAATGATGAATCAGGAAAGAGGAATGATGAATCAGGAATCAGGAATGTTCAATCAGGAATCAGGAATGATGAATCAGGAATAAGGAATGATGAATCAGGAATGATGAATGATGAATCAGGAATGGTGAATCAGGAATCAGGAATCAGGAATGATGAATCAGGAATGATGAATGACGAATCAGGAATGATGAATGATGAATCAGGAATCAGGAATGATGAATCAGGTATAAGGAATCAGGAATGATGAATCAGGAATAAGGAATGATGAATCAGGAATGATGAATGATGAATCAGGAATGATGAATCAGGAATGATGAATCAGGAATCAGCAATGATGAATCAGGAATGATGAATGATGAATCAGGAATGATGAATCAGGAATCAGGAATGATGAATGATGAATGATGAATCAGGAATCAGCAATGATGAATCAGGAATCAGGAATGATGAATCAGGAATCAGGAATCAGGAATCAGGAGTGATCAATCAGGAATCAGGAATGATGAATCAGGAATCAGGAATGATGAATCAGGAATGAGGAATGATCAATCAGGAAAGAGGAATGTTCAATCAGGAATCAGGAATGATGAATCAGGAATGAGGATTGATGAATCAGGAATCAGGAATGATGAATCAGGAATCAGGAATGATGAATCAGGAATCAGGAATGATGAATCAGGAAAGAGGAATGATGAATCAGGAATCAGGAATGGTGAATCAGGAATCAGGAATGATGAATCAGGAATCAGGAATGATGAATCAGGAATCATGAATGATGAATCAGGAATCAGGAATGATGAATCAGGAATCAGGAATCAGGAATGATGAATCAGGAATGATGAATGATGAATCAGGAATAATGAATCAGGAATGATGAATCAGGAATCAGGAATCAGGAATGATGAATCAGGAATCAGGAATCAGGAATGATGAATCAGGAATGATGAATGACGAATCAGGAATGATGAATGATGAATCAGGTATCAGGAATGATGAATCAGGAATAAGGAATCAGGAATGATGAATCAGGAATGATGAATGATGAATCAGGAATGATGAATGATGAATCAGGAATGATGAATCAGGAATGATGAATCAGGAATCAGCAATGATGAATCAGGAATGATGAATGATGAATCAGGAATGATGAATCAGGAATCAGGAATGATGAATGATGAATCGATGAATCAGGAATCAGCAATGATGAATCAGGAATCAGGAATGATGAATCAGGAATGATGAATCAGGAATCAGGAATGATGAATCAGGAATGATGAATCAGGAATCAGCAATGATGAATCAGGAATGATGAATGATGAATCAGGAATGATGAATCAGGAATCAGGAATGATGAATGATGAATGATGAATCAGGAATCAGCAATGATGAATCAGGAATCAGGAATGATGAATCAGGAATGATGAATCAGGAATCAGGAATCAGGAATCAGGAGTGATCAATCAGGAATCAGGAATGATGAATCAGGAATCAGGAATGATGAATCAGGAATCAGGAATGATGATTCAGGAATGATGAATCAGGAATGATGAATGATGAATCAGGAATGATGAATCAGGAATCAGGAATGATGAATGATGAATCAGGAATGATGAATCAGGAATCAGGTATGATGAATGATGAATCAGAAATCAGCAATGATGAATCAGAATCAGGAATGATGAATCAGGAATGATGAATGATGAATCAGGAATGATGAATCAGGAATCAGGAATGATGAATGATGAATGATGATTGAGGAATGATGAATCAGGAATGATGAATCAGGAATCAGGAATCAGGAATGATGAATCAGGAATGATGAATCAGGAATGATGAATGACGAATCAGGAATGATGAATGATGAATCAGGAATGATGAATGATGAATCAGGAATCAGGAATGATGAATCAGGAATGATGAATGATGAATCAGGAATGATGAATCAGGAATGATGAATGACGAATCAGGAATGATGAATGATGAATCAGGAATGATGAATCAGGAATGATGAATCAGGAATGATGAATCAGGAATGATGAATCAGGAATCAGGCAATGATGAATCAGGAATGATGAATGATGAATCAGGAATGATGAATCAGGAATCAGGAATGATGAATGATGAATCAGGAATCAGCAATGATGAATCAGGAATCAGGAATGATGAATCAGGAATGATGAATCAGGAATCAGGAATCAGGAATCAGGAGTGATCAATCAGGAATCAGGAATGATGAATCAGGAATCAGGAATGATGAATCAGGAATCAGGAATGATGATTCAGGAATGATGAATCAGGAATGATGAATGATGAATCAGGAATGATGAATCAGGAATCAGGAATGATGAATGATGAATCAGGAATATGAATCAGGAATCAGGTATGATGAATGATGAATCAGAAATCAGCAATGATGAATCAGAATCAGGAATGATGAATCAGGAATGATGAATGATGAATCAGGAATGATGAATCAGGAATCAGGAATGATGAATGATGAATGATGATTGAGGAATGATGAATCAGGAATGATGAATCAGGAATCAGGAATCAGGAATGATGAATCAGGAATGATGAATCAGGAATGATGAATGACGAATCAGGAATGATGAATGATGAATCAGGAATGATGAATGATGAATCAGGAATCAGGAATGATGAATCAGGAATGATGAATGATGAATCAGGAATGATGAATCAGGAATGATGAATCAGGAATCAGGAATCAGGAATGATGAATCAGGAATCAGGAATGATGAATCAGGAATCAGGAATCAGGAATGATGAATCAGGAATAAGGAATGATGAATCAGGAATGAGGAATCAGGAATCAGGAATGATGAATCATGAAAGAGGATTGATGAATCAGGAATCAGGAATGATGAATGATGAATCAGGAATGATGAATCAGGAATGATGAATCAGGAATCAGGAATCAGGAATGATGAATCAGGAATCAGGAATGAGGAATCAGGAATCAGGAATGATGAATCATGAAAGAGGATTGATGAATCAGGAATCAGGAATGTTGAATCAGGAATCAGGAATGATGAATCAGGAATCAGGAATGATGAATCAGGAATCAGGAATGATGAATCAGGAATCATGAATGATGAATCAGGAATGATGAATGATGAATGATGAATCAGGAATCAGCAATGATGAATCAGGAATCAGGAATGATGAATCAGGAATCAGGAATCAGGAATCAGGAGTGATCAATCAGGAATCAGGAATGATGAATCAGGAATCAGGAATGATGAATCAGGAATGAGGAATGATCAATCAGGAAAGAGGAATGTTCAATCAGGAATCAGGAATGATGAATCAGGAATGAGGATTGATGAATCAGGAATGAGGAATGATGAATCAGGATTCAGGAATGATGAATCAGGAATCAGGAATGATGAATCAGGAAAGAGGAATGATGAATCAGGAATCAGGAATGGTGAATCAGGAATCAGGAATGATGAATCAGGAATCAGGAATGATGAATCAGGAATCAGGAATGATGAATCAGGAATCAGGAATGATGAATCAGGAATCAGGAATCAGGAATGATGAATCAGGAATGATGAATGATGAATCAGGAATAATGAATCAGGAATGATGAATCAGGAATCAGGAATCAGGAATGATGAATCAGGAATCAGGAATCAGGAATGATGAATCAGGAATGATGAATGACGAATCAGGAATGATGAATGATGAATCAGGAATCAGGAATGATGAATCAGGAATAAGGAATCAGGAATGACGAATCAGGAATAAGGAATGATGAATCAGGAATGATGAATGATGAATCAGGAATGATGAATGATGAATCAGGAATGATGAATCAGGAATGATGAATCAGGAATCAGCAATGATGAATCAGGAATGATGAATGATGAATCAGGAATGATGAATCAGGAATCAGGAATGATGAATGATGAATGATGAATCAGGAATCAGGAATCAGCAATGATGAATCAGGAATCAGGAATGATGAATCAGGAATCAGGAATGATGAATCATGAAAGGGGATTGATGAATCAGGAATCAGGAATGTTGAATCATGAATCAGGAATGATGAATCAGGAATCAGGAATGATGAATCAGGAATCAGGAATGATGTATCAGGAATCATGAATGATGAATCAGGAATCAGGAATGATGAATCAGGAATGATGAATCAGGAATCAGGAATCAGGAATGATGAATCAGGAATCAGGAATGATGAATCAGGAATCAGGAATGATGTATCAGGAATCATGAATGATGAATCAGGAATCAGGAATGATGAATCAGGAATGATGAATCAGGAATCAGGAATCAGGGATGATGAATCAGGAATGATGAATGATGAATCAGGAATAATGAATCAGGAATGATGAATCAGGAATCAGGAATCAGGAATGATGAATCAGGAATCAGGAATGAGGAATCAGGAATCAGGAATGATGAATCATGAAAGAGGATTGATGAATCAGGAATCAGGAATGATGAATGATGAATCAGGAATGATGAATCAGGAATGATGAATCAGGAATCAGGAATCAGGAATGATGAATCAGGAATCAGGAATGAGGAATCAGGAATCAGGAATGATGAATCATGAAAGAGGATTGATGAATCAGGAATCAGGAATGTTGAATCATGAATCAGGAATGATGAATCAGGAATCAGGAATGATGAATCAGGAATCAGGAATGATGAATCAGGAATCATGAATGATGAATCAGGAATCAGGAATGATGAATCAGGAATGATGAATCAGGAATCAGGAATCAGGAATGATGAATCAGGAATGATGAATGATGAATCAGGAATAATGAATCAGGTATGATGAATGATGAATCAGAAATCAGCAATGATGAATCAGGAATCAGGAATGATGAATCAGGAATGATGAATGATGAATCAGGAATGATGAATCAGGAATCAGGAATGATGAATGATGAATGATGAATCAGGAATGATGAATCAGGAATGATGAATCAGGAATCAGGAATCAGGAATGATGAATCAGGAATAATGAATCAGGAATGATGAATCAGGAATCAGGAATCAGGAATGATGAATCAGGAATCAGGAATGATGAATCAGGAAAGAGGAATGATGAATCAGGAATCAGGAATGTTCAATCAGGAATCAGGAATGATGAATCAGGAATAAGGAATGATGAATCAGGAATGATGAATGATGAATCAGGAATGGTGAATCAGGAATCAGGAATCAGGAATGATGAATCAGGAATGATGAATGACGAATCAGGAATGATGAATGATGAATCAGGAATCAGGAATGATGAATCAGGTATAAGGAATCAGGAATGATGAATCAGGAATAAGGAATGATGAATCAGGAATGATGAATGATGAATCAGGAATGATGAATCAGGAATGATGAATCAGGAATCAGCAATGATGAATCAGGAATGATGAATGATGAATCAGGAATGATGAATCAGGAATCAGGAATGATGAATGATGAATGATGAATCAGGAATCAGCAATGATGAATCAGGAATCAGGAATGATGAATCAGGAATCAGGAATCAGGAATCAGGAGTGATCAATCAGGAATCAGGAATGATGAATCAGGAATCAGGAATGATGAATCAGGAATGAGGAATGATCAATCAGGAAAGAGGAATGTTCAATCAGGAATCAGGAATGATGAATCAGGAATGAGGATTGATGAATCAGGAATCAGGAATGATGAATCAGGAATCAGGAATGATGAATCAGGAATCAGGAATGATGAATCAGGAAAGAGGAATGATGAATCAGGAATCAGGAATGGTGAGTCAGGAATCAGGAATGATGAATCAGGAATCAGGAATGATGAATCAGGAATCATGAATGATGAATCAGGAATCAGGAATGATGAATCAGGAATCAGGAATCAGGAATGATGAATCAGGAATGATGAATGATGAATCAGGAATAATGAATCAGGAATGATGAATCAGGAATCAGGAATCAGGAATGATGAATCAGGAATCAGGAATCAGGAATGATGAATCAGGAATGATGAATGACGAATCAGGAATGATGAATGATGAATCAGGTATCAGGAATGATGAATCAGGAATAAGGAATCAGGAATGATGAATCAGGAATGATGAATGATGAATCAGGAATGATGAATGATGAATCAGGAATGATGAATCAGGAATGATGAATCAGGAATCAGCAATGATGAATCAGGAATGATGAATGATGAATCAGGAATGATGAATCAGGAATCAGGAATGATGAATGATGAATGATGAATCAGGAATCAGCAATGATGAATCAGGAATCAGGAATGATGAATCAGGAATCAGGAATGATGAATCAGGAATGATGAATCAGGAATCAGCAATGATGAATCAGGAATGATGAATGATGAATCAGGAATGATGAATCAGGAATCAGGAATGATGAATGATGAATGATGAATCAGGAATCAGCAATGATGAATCAGGAATCAGGAATGATGAATCAGGAATGATGAATCAGGAATGAGGAATCAGGAATCAGGAGTGATCAATCAGGAATCAGGAATGATGAATCAGGAATCAGGAATGATGAATCAGGAATGAGGAATGATCAATCAGGAAAGAGGAATGATCAATCAGGAATCAGGAATGATGAATCAGGAATGAGGATTGATGAATCAGGAATGAGGAATGATGAATCAGGAATCAGGAATGATGAATCAGGAAAGAGGAATGATGAATCAGGAATCAGGAATGATGAATCAGGAATCAGGAATGATGAATCAGGAATCATGAATGATGAATCAGGAATCAGGAATGATGAATCAGGAATGATGAATCAGGAATCAGGAATCAGGAATGATGAATCAGGAATGATGAATGATGAATCAGGAATAATGAATCAGGAATGATGAATTGGAATCAGGAATCACGAATGATGAATCAGGAATCAGGAATCAGGAATGATGAATCAGGAATAGGGAATGATGAATCAGGAATGATGAATGATGAATCAGGAATGGTGAATCAGGAATCAGGAATCAGGAATGATGAATCAGGAATGAGGAATGACGAATCAGGAATGATGAATGATGAATCAGGAATGATGAATCAGGAATCAGCAATGATGAATCAGGAATGATGAATGATGAATCAGGAATCATGAATGATGAATCAGGAATGATGAATGATGAATGATGAATCAGGAATCAGCAATGATGAATCAGGAATCAGGAATGATGAATCAGGAATCAGGAATCAGGAATCAGGAGTGATCAATCAGGAATCAGGAATGATGAATCAGGAATCAGGAATGATGAATCAGGAATGAGGAATGATCAATCAGGAAAGAGGAATGTTCAATCAGGAATCAGGAATGATGAATCAGGAATGAGGATTGATGAATCAGGAATGAGGAATGATGAATCAGGATTCAGGAATGATGAATCAGGAATCAGGAATGATGAATCAGGAAAGAGGAATGATGAATCAGGAATCAGGAATGGTGAATCAGGAATCAGGAATGATGAATCAGGAATCAGGAATGATGAATCAGGAATCAGGAATGATGAATCAGGAATCAGGAATGATGAATCAGGAATCAGGAATCAGGAATGATGAATCAGGAATGATGAATGATGAATCAGGAATAATGAATCAGGAATGATGAATCAGGAATCAGGAATCAGGAATGATGAATCAGGAATCAGGAATCAGGAATGATGAATCAGGAATGATGAATGACGAATCAGGAATGATGAATGATGAATCAGGAATCAGGAATGATGAATCAGGAATAAGGAATCAGGAATGACGAATCAGGAATAAGGAATGATGAATCAGGAATGATGAATGATGAATCAGGAATGATGAATGATGAATCAGGAATGATGAATCAGGAATGATGAATCAGGAATCAGCAATGATGAATCAGGAATGATGAATGATGAATCAGGAATGATGAATCAGGAATCAGGAATGATGAATGATGAATGATGAATCAGGAATCAGGAATCAGCAATGATGAATCAGGAATCAGGAATGATGAATCAGGAATCAGGAATGATGAATCATGAAAGGGGATTGATGAATCAGGAATCAGGAATGTTGAATCATGAATCAGGAATGATGAATCAGGAATCAGGAATGATGAATCAGGAATCAGGAATGATGTATCAGGAATCATGAATGATGAATCAGGAATCAGGAATGATGAATCAGGAATGATGAATCAGGAATCAGGAATCAGGAATGATGAATCAGGAATCAGGAATGATGAATCAGGAATCAGGAATGATGTATCAGGAATCATGAATGATGAATCAGGAATCAGGAATGATGAATCAGGAATGATGAATCAGGAATCAGGAATCAGGGATGATGAATCAGGAATGATGAATGATGAATCAGGAATAATGAATCAGGAATGATGAATCAGGAATCAGGAATCAGGAATGATGAATCAGGAATCAGGAATGAGGAATCAGGAATCAGGAATGATGAATCATGAAAGAGGATTGATGAATCAGGAATCAGGAATGATGAATGATGAATCAGGAATGATGAATCAGGAATGATGAATCAGGAATCAGGAATCAGGAATGATGAATCAGGAATCAGGAATGAGGAATCAGGAATCAGGAATGATGAATCATGAAAGAGGATTGATGAATCAGGAATCAGGAATGTTGAATCATGAATCAGGAATGATGAATCAGGAATCAGGAATGATGAATCAGGAATCAGGAATGATGAATCAGGAATCATGAATGATGAATCAGGAATCAGGAATGATGAATCAGGAATGATGAATCAGGAATCAGGAATCAGGAATGATGAATCAGGAATGATGAATGATGAATCAGGAATAATGAATCAGGTATGATGAATGATGAATCAGAAATCAGCAATGATGAATCAGGAATCAGGAATGATGAATCAGGAATGATGAATGATGAATCAGGAATGATGAATCAGGAATCAGGAATGATGAATGATGAATGATGAATCAGGAATGATGAATCAGGAATGATGAATCAGGAATCAGGAATCAGGAATGATGAATCAGGAATAATGAATCAGGAATGATGAATCAGGAATCAGGAATCAGGAATGATGAATCAGGAATCAGGAATGATGAATCAGGAAAGAGGAATGATGAATCAGGAATCAGGAATGTTCAATCAGGAATCAGGAATGATGAATCAGGAATAAGGAATGATGAATCAGGAATGATGAATGATGAATCAGGAATGGTGAATCAGGAATCAGGAATCAGGAATGATGAATCAGGAATGATGAATGACGAATCAGGAATGATGAATGATGAATCAGGAATCAGGAATGATGAATCAGGTATAAGGAATCAGGAATGATGAATCAGGAATAAGGAATGATGAATCAGGAATGATGAATGATGAATCAGGAATGATGAATCAGGAATGATGAATCAGGAATCAGCAATGATGAATCAGGAATGATGAATGATGAATCAGGAATGATGAATCAGGAATCAGGAATGATGAATGATGAATGATGAATCAGGAATCAGCAATGATGAATCAGGAATCAGGAATGATGAATCAGGAATCAGGAATCAGGAATCAGGAGTGATCAATCAGGAATCAGGAATGATGAATCAGGAATCAGGAATGATGAATCAGGAATGAGGAATGATCAATCAGGAAAGAGGAATGTTCAATCAGGAATCAGGAATGATGAATCAGGAATGAGGATTGATGAATCAGGAATCAGGAATGATGAATCAGGAATCAGGAATGATGAATCAGGAATCAGGAATGATGAATCAGGAAAGAGGAATGATGAATCAGGAATCAGGAATGGTGAGTCAGGAATCAGGAATGATGAATCAGGAATCAGGAATGATGAATCAGGAATCATGAATGATGAATCAGGAATCAGGAATGATGAATCAGGAATCAGGAATCAGGAATGATGAATCAGGAATGATGAATGATGAATCAGGAATAATGAATCAGGAATGATGAATCAGGAATCAGGAATCAGGAATGATGAATCAGGAATCAGGAATCAGGAATGATGAATCAGGAATGATGAATGACGAATCAGGAATGATGAATGATGAATCAGGTATCAGGAATGATGAATCAGGAATAAGGAATCAGGAATGATGAATCAGGAATGATGAATGATGAATCAGGAATGATGAATGATGAATCAGGAATGATGAATCAGGAATGATGAATCAGGAATCAGCAATGATGAATCAGGAATGATGAATGATGAATCAGGAATGATGAATCAGGAATCAGGAATGATGAATGATGAATGATGAATCAGGAATCAGCAATGATGAATCAGGAATCAGGAATGATGAATCAGGAATCAGGAATGATGAATCAGGAATGATGAATCAGGAATCAGCAATGATGAATCAGGAATGATGAATGATGAATCAGGAATGATGAATCAGGAATCAGGAATGATGAATGATGAATGATGAATCAGGAATCAGCAATGATGAATCAGGAATCAGGAATGATGAATCAGGAATGATGAATCAGGAATCAGGAATCAGGAATCAGGAGTGATCAATCAGGAATCAGGAATGATGAATCAGGAATCAGGAATGATGAATCAGGAATGAGGAATGATCAATCAGGAAAGAGGAATGATCAATCAGGAATCAGGAATGATGAATCAGGAATGAGGATTGATGAATCAGGAATGAGGAATGATGAATCAGGAATCAGGAATGATGAATCAGGAAAGAGGAATGATGAATCAGGAATCGGGAATGATGAATCAGGAATCAGGAATGATGAATCAGGAATCATGAATGATGAATCAGGAATCAGGAATGATGAATCAGGAATGATGAATCAGGAATCAGGAATCAGGAATGATGAATCAGGAATGATGAATGATGAATCAGGAATAATGAATCAGGAATGATGAATTGGAATCAGGAATCAGGAATGATGAATCAGGAATCAGGAATCAGGAATGATGAATCAGGAATAGGGAATGATGAATCAGGAATGATGAATGATGAATCAGGAATGGTGAATCAGGAATCAGGAATCAGGAATGATGAATCAGGAATGAGGAATGACGAATCAGGAATGATGAATGATGAATCAGGAATCAGGAATGATGAATCAGGTATAAGGAATCAGGAATGATGAATCAGGAATAAGGAATGATGAATCAGGAATGATGAATGATGAATCAGGAATGATGAATCAGGAATGATGAATCAGGAATGATGAATCAGGAATCAGCAATGATGAATCAGGAATGATGAATGATGAATCAGGAATGATGAATCAGGAATCAGGAATGATGAATGATGAATGATGAATCAGGAATCAGCAATGATGAATCAGGAATTAGGAATGATGAATCAGGAATCAGGAATCAGGAATCAGGAGTGATCAATCAGGAATCAGGAATGATGAATCAGGAATCAGGAATGATGAATCAGGAATGAGGAATGATCAATCAGCAAAGAGGAATGTTCAATCAGGAATCAGGAATGATGAATCAGGAATGAGGATTGATGAATCAGGAATGAGGAATGATGAATCAGGAATCAGGAATGATGAATCAGGAATCAGGAATCAGGAATCATGAATCAGGAAAGAGGAATGATGAATCAGGAATCAGGAATGGTGAATCAGGAATCAGGAATGATGAATCAGGAATCAGGAATGATGAATCAGGAATAATGAATCAGGAATGATGAATCAGGAATCAGGAATCAGGAATGATGAATCAGGAATGATGAATCAGGAATCAGGAATGATGAATCAGGAATAATGAATCAGGAATGATGAATCAGGAATCAGGAATCAGGAATGATGAATCAGGAATCAGGAATCAGGAATGATGAATCAGGAATCAGGAATAATGAATCAGGAATGATGAATCAGGAATCAGGAATCAGGAATGATGAATCAGGAATCAGGAATCAGGAATGATGAATCAGGAATGATGAATGACGAATAGGAATGATGAATGATGAATCAGGAATCAGGAATGATGAATCAGGAATCAGGAATCAGGAATGATGAATCAGGAATGATGAATGACGAATCAGGAATGATGAATGATGAATCAGGAATCAGGAATGATGAATCAGGTATAAGGAATCAGGAATGATGAATCAGGAATAAGGAATGATGAATCAGGAATGATGAATGATGAATCAGGAATGATGAATCAGGAATGATGAATCAGGAATGATGAATCAGGAATCAGCAATGATGAATCAGGAATGATGAATGATGAATCAGGAATGATGAATCAGGAATCAGGAATGATGAATGATGAATGATGAATCAGGAATCAGCAATGATGAATCAGGAATCAGGAATGATGAATCAGGAATCAGGAATCAGGAATCAGGAGTGATCAATCAGGAATCAGGAATGATGAATCAGGAATCAGGAATGATGAATCAGGAATGAGGAATGATCAATCAGGAAAGAGGAATGTTCAAACAGGAATCAGGAATGATGAATCAGGAATGAGGATTGATGAATCAGGAATCAGGAATGATGAATCAGGAATGAGGATTGATGAATCAGGAATGAGGAATGATGAATCAGGAATCAGGAATGATGAATCAGGAATCAGGAATCAGGAATCAGGAATCAGGAAAGAGGAATGATGAATCAGGAATCAGGAATGGTGAATCAGGAATCAGGAATGATGAATCAGGAATCAGGAATGATGAATCAGGAATAATGAATCAGGAATGATGAATCAGGAATCAGGAATCAGGAATGATGAATCAGGAATCAGGAATCAGGAATGATGAATCAGGAATCAGGAATAATGAATCAGGAATGATGAATCAGGAATCAGGAATCAGGAATGATGAATCAGGAATGATGAATCAGGAATCAGGAATCAGGAATGATGAATCAGGAATAATGAATCAGGAATGATGAATCAGGAATCAGGAATCAGGAATGATGAATCAGGAATCAGGAATGATGAATCAGGAAAGAGGAATGATGAATCAGGAATCAGGAATGTTCAATCAGGAATCAGGAATGATGAATCAGGAATAAGGAATGATGAATCAGGAATGATGAATGATGAATCAGGAATGGTGAATCAGGAATCAGGAATCAGGAATGATGAATCAGGAATGATGAATGACGAATCAGGAATGATGAATGATGAATCAGGAATCAGGAATGATGAATCAGGTATAAGGAATCAGGAATGATGAATCAGGAATAAGGAATGATGAATCAGGAATGATGAATGATGAATCAGGAATGATGAATCAGGAATGATGAATCAGGAATCAGCAATGATGAATCAGGAATGATGAATGATGAATCAGGAATGATGAATCAGGAATCAGGAATGATGAATGATGAATGATGAATCAGGAATCAGCAATGATGAATCAGGAATCAGGAATGATGAATCAGGAATCAGGAATGATGAATCAGGAATGATGAATCAGGAATCAGCAATGATGAATCAGGAATGATGAATGATGAATCAGGAATGATGAATCAGGAATCAGGAATGATGAATGATGAATGATGAATCAGGAATCAGCAATGATGAATCAGGAATCAGGAATGATGAATCAGGAATGATGAATCAGGAATCAGGAATCAGGAATCAGGAGTGATCAATCAGGAATCAGGAATGATGAATCAGGAATCAGGAATGATGAATCAGGAATGAGGAATGATCAATCAGGAAAGAGGAATGATCAATCAGGAATCAGGAATGATGAATCAGGAATGAGGATTGATGAATCAGGAATGAGGAATGATGAATCAGGAATCAGGAATGATGAATCAGGAAAGAGGAATGATGAATCAGGAATCAGGAATGATGAATCAGGAATCAGGAATGATGAATCAGGAATCATGAATGATGAATCAGGAATCAGGAATGATGAATCAGGAATGATGAATCAGGAATCAGGAATCAGGAATGATGAATCAGGAATGATGAATGATGAATCAGGAATAATGAATCAGGAATGATGAATTGGAATCAGGAATCAGGAATGATGAATCAGGAATCAGGAATCAGGAATGATGAATCAGGAATAGGGAATGATGAATCAGGAATGATGAATGATGAATCAGGAATGGTGAATCAGGAATCAGGAATCAGGAATGATGAATCAGGAATGAGGAATGACGAATCAGGAATGATGAATGATGAATCAGGAATCAGGAATGATGAATCAGGTATAAGGAATCAGGAATGATGAATCAGGAATAAGGAATGATGAATCAGGAATGATGAATGATGAATCAGGAATGATGAATCAGGAATGATGAATCAGGAATGATGAATCAGGAATCAGCAATGATGAATCAGGAATGATGAATGATGAATCAGGAATGATGAATCAGGAATCAGGAATGATGAATGATGAATGATGAATCAGGAATCAGCAATGATGAATCAGGAATTAGGAATGATGAATCAGGAATCAGGAATCAGGAATCAGGAGTGATCAATCAGGAATCAGGAATGATGAATCAGGAATCAGGAATGATGAATCAGGAATGAGGAATGATCAATCAGCAAAGAGGAATGTTCAATCAGGAATCAGGAATGATGAATCAGGAATGAGGATTGATGAATCAGGAATGAGGAATGATGAATCAGGAATCAGGAATGATGAATCAGGAATCAGGAATCAGGAATCATGAATCAGGAAAGAGGAATGATGAATCAGGAATCAGGAATGGTGAATCAGGAATCAGGAATGATGAATCAGGAATCAGGAATGATGAATCAGGAATAATGAATCAGGAATGATGAATCAGGAATCAGGAATCAGGAATGATGAATCAGGAATCAGGAATCAGGAATGATGAATCAGGAATCAGGAATAATGAATCAGGAATGATGAATCAGGAATCAGGAATCAGGAATGATGAATCAGGAATCAGGAATCAGGAATGATGAATCAGGAATGATGAATGACGAATAGGAATGATGAATGATGAATCAGGAATCAGGAATGATGAATCAGGAATCAGGAATCAGGAATGATGAATCAGGAATGATGAATGACGAATCAGGAATGATGAATGATGAATCAGGAATCAGGAATGATGAATCAGGTATAAGGAATCAGGAATGATGAATCAGGAATAAGGAATGATGAATCAGGAATGATGAATGATGAATCAGGAATGATGAATCAGGAATGATGAATCAGGAATGATGAATCAGGAATCAGCAATGATGAATCAGGAATGATGAATGATGAATCAGGAATGATGAATCAGGAATCAGGAATGATGAATGATGAATGATGAATCAGGAATCAGCAATGATGAATCAGGAATCAGGAATGATGAATCAGGAATCAGGAATCAGGAATCAGGAGTGATCAATCAGGAATCAGGAATGATGAATCAGGAATCAGAAATGATGAATCAGGAATGAGGAATGATCAATCAGGAAAGAGGAATGTTCAAACAGGAATCAGGAATGATGAATCAGGAATGAGGATTGATGAATCAGGAATCAGGAATGATGAATCAGGAATGAGGATTGATGAATCAGGAATGAGGAATGATGAATCAGGAATCAGGAATGATGAATCAGGAATCAGGAATCAGGAATCAGGAATCAGGAAAGAGGAATGATGAATCAGGAATCAGGAATGGTGAATCAGGAATCAGGAATGATGAATCAGGAATCAGGAATGATGAATCAGGAATAATGAATCAGGAATGATGAATCAGGAATCAGGAATCAGGAATGATGAATCAGGAATCAGGAATCAGGAATGATGAATCAGGAATCAGGAATAATGAATCAGGAATGATGAATCAGGAATCAGGAATCAGGAATGATGAATCAGGAATGAGGATTGATGAATCATAGATTCCTGACCGCGAGCTAATCTTAAAAACGTTCAATGTGCCTTAAAATTCTCAAACGGAGAGTTTCCATCTTTCCATCAAATTCATAGATTCCTGACCGCGAGCTAATCTTAAAAACGTTCAATGTGCCTTAAAATTCTCAAACGGAGAGATTCCATCTTTCCAGCAAATTCATACATTCCTGACCGCGAGCTAATCTTAAAAACGTTGAATGTGCCGTAAAATTCTCAAACGGAGAGATTCCATCTTTCCAGCAAATTCATAGATTCCTGACCGCGAGCTAATCTTAAAAACGTTCAATGTGCCGTAAAATTCTCAAACGGAGAGATTCCATATTTCCAGCAAATTCATAGATTCCTGACCGCGAGCTAATCTTAAAAACGTTGAATGTGCCTTAAAATTCTCAAACGGAGAGATTCCATCTTTCCAGCAAATTCATAGATTCCTGACCGCGAGCTAATCTTAAAAACGTTGAGTGTGCCGTAAAATTCTCAAACGGAGAGATTCCATCTTTCCAGCAAATTCATAGATTCCTGACCGCGAGCTAATCTTAAAAACGTTCAATGTGCCTTAAAATTCTCAAACGGAGAGATTCCATCTTTCCAGCAAATTCATAGATTCCTGACCGCGAGCTAATCTTAAAAACGTTGAATGTGCCGTAAAATTCTCAAACGGTGAGATTCCATCTTTCCAGCAAATTCATAGATTCCTGACCGCGAGCTAATCTTAAAAACGTTGAATGTGCCTTAAAATTCTCAAACGGAGAGATTCCATCTTTCCAGCAAATTCATAGATTCCTGACCGCGAGCTAATGTTAAAAACGTTGAATGTGCCGTAAAATTCTCAAACGGAGAGATTCCATCTTTCCAGCAAATTCATAGATTCCTGACCGCGAGCTAATCTTAAAAACGTTGAATGTGCCGTAAAATTCTCAAACGGAGAGATTCCATCTTTCCAGCAAATTCATAGATTCCTGACCGCGAGCTAATCTTAAAAACGTTGAATGTGTCTTAAATTCTCAAACGGAGAGATTCCATCTTTCCAGCAAATTCATAGATTCCTGACCGCGAGCTAATCTTAAAAACGTTGAATTTGCCTTAAAATTCTCAAACGGAGAGATTCCATCTTTCCAGCAAATTCATAGATTCCTGACCGCGAGCTAATCTTAAAAAGGTTGAATGTGCCGTAAAATTCTCAAACGGAGAGATTCCATCTTTCCAGCAAATTCATAGATTCCTGACCGCGAGCTAATCTTAAAAACGTTCAATGTGCCTTAAAATTCTCAAACGGAGAGATTCCATCTTTCCAGCAAATTCATAGATTCCTGACCGCGAGCTAATGTTAAAAACGTTCAATGTGCCGTAAAATTCTCAAACGGAGAGATTCCATATTTCCAGCAAATTCATAGATTCCTGACCGCGAGCTAATCTTAAAAACGTTGAATGTGCCTTAAAATTCTCAAACGGAGAGATTCCATATTTCCAGCAAATTCATAGATTCCTGACCGCGAGCTAATCTTAAAAACGTTGAATGTGCCGTAAAATTCTCAAACGGAAAGATTCCATCTTTCCAGCAAATTCATAGATTCCTGACCGCGAGCTAATCTTAAAAACGTTGAATGTGCCTTAAAATTCTCAAACGGAGAGATTCCATCTTTCCAGCAAATTCATAGATTCCTGACCGCGAGCTAATCTTAAAAACGTTGAGTGTGCCGTAAAATTCTCAAACGGAGAGATTCCATCTTTCCAGCAAATTCATAGATTCCTGACCGCGAGCTAATCTTAAAAACGTTCAATGTGCCTTAAAATTCTCAAACGGAGAGATTCCATCTTTCCAGCAAATTCATAGATTCCTGACCGCGAGCTAATCTTAAAAACGTTGAATGTGCCGTAAAATTCTCAAACGGAGAGATTCCATCTTTCCAGCAAATTCATAGATTCCTGACCGCGAGCTAATCTTAAAAACGTTGAATGTGCCTTAAAATTCTCAAACGGAGAGATTCCATCTTTCCAGCAAATTCATAGATTCCTGACCGCGAGCTAATCTTAAAAACGTTGAGTGTGCCGTAAAATTCTCAAACGGAGAGATTCCATCTTTCCAGCAAATTCATAGATTCCTGACCGCGAGCTAATCTTAAAAACGTTCAATGTGCCTTAAAATTCTCAAACGGAGAGATTCCATCTTTCCAGCAAATTCATAGATTCCTGACCGCGAGCTAATCTTAAAAACGTTGAATGTGCCGTAAAATTCTCAAACGGAGAGATTCCATCTTTCCAGCAAATTCATAGATTCCTGACCGCGAGCTAATCTTAAAAACGTTGAATGTGCCGTAAAATTCTCAAACGGAGAGATTCCATCTTTCCAGCAAATTCATAGATTCCTGACCGCGAGCTAATCTTAAAAACGTTCAATGTGCCTTAAAATTCTCAAACGGAGAGATTCCATCTTTCCAGCAAATTCATAGATTCCTGACCGCGAGCTAATCTTAAAAACGTTCAATGTGCCGTAAAATTCTCAAACGGAGAGATTCCATCTTTCCATCAAATTCATAGATTCCTGACCGCGAGCTAATCTTAAAAACGTTGAATGTGCCTTAAAATTCTCAAACGGAGAGATTCCATCTTTCCAGCAAATTCATAGATTCCTGACCGCGAGCTAATCTTAAAAACGTTGAATGTGCCTTAAAATTCTCAAACGGAGAGATTCCATCTTTCCAGCAAATTCATAGATTCCTGACCGCGAGCTAATCTTAAAAACGTTCAATGTGCCGTAAAATTCTCAAACGGAGAGTTTCCATCTTTCCATCAAATTCATAGATTCCTGACCGCGAGCTAATCTTAAAAACGTTCAATGTGCCGTAAAATTCTCAAACGGAGAGATTCCATCTTTCCATCAAATTCATAGATTCCTGACCGCGAGCTAATCTTAAAAACGTTGAATGTGCCTTAAAATTCTCAAACGGAGAGATTCCATCTTTCCAGCAAATTCATAGATTCCTGACCGCGAGCTAATCTTAAAAACGTTGAATGTGCCTTAAAATTCTCAAACGGAGAGATTCCATCTTTCCAGCAAATTCATAGATTCCTGACCGCGAGCTAATCTTAAAAACGTTGAATGTGCCGTAAAATTCTCAAACGGAGAGATTCCATCTTTCCAGCAAATTCATAGATTCCTGACCGCGAGCTAATCTTAAAAACGTTGAATGTGCCGTAAAATTCTCAAACGGAGAGATTCCATCTTTCCAGCAAATTCATAGATTCCTGACCGCGAGCTAATCTTAAAAACGTTGAATGTGCCGTAAAATTCTCAAACGGAGAGATTCCATCTTTCCAGCAAATTCATAGATTCCTGACCGCGAGCTAATCTTAAAAACGTTCAATGTGCCTTAAAATTCTCAAACGGAGAGATTCCATCTTTCCAGCAAATTCATAGATTCCTGACCGCGAGCTAATCTTAAAAACGTTCAATGTGCCGTAAAATTCTCAAACGGAGAGATTCCATCTTTCCATCAAATTCATAGATTCCTGACCGCGAGCTAATCTTAAAAACGTTGAATGTGCCTTAAAATTCTCAAACGGAGAGATTCCATCTTTCCAGCAAATTCATAGATTCCTGACCGCGAGCTAATCTTAAAAACGTTGAATGTGCCTTAAAATTCTCAAACGGAGAGATTCCATCTTTCCAGCAAATTCATAGATTCCTGACCGCGAGCTAATCTTAAAAACGTTCAATGTGCCGTAAAATTCTCAAACGGAGAGTTTCCATCTTTCCATCAAATTCATAGATTCCTGACCGCGAGCTAATCTTAAAAACGTTCAATGTGCCTTAAAATTCTCAAACGGAGAGATTCCATCTTTCCAGCAAATTCATAGATTCCTGACCGCGGGCTAATCTTAAAAACGTTGAATGTGCCTTAAAATTCTCAAACGGAGAGATTCCATCTTTCCAGCAAATTCATAGATTCCTGACCGCGAGCTAATCTTAAAAACGTTGAATGTGCCGTAAAATTCTCAAACGGTGAGATTCCATCTTTCCAGCAAATTCATAGATTCCTGACCGCGAGCTAATCTTAAAAACGTTGAATGTGCCTTAAAATTCTCAAACGGAGAGATTCCATCTTTCCAGCAAATTCATAGATTCCTGACCGCGAGCTAATCTTAAAAACGTTGAATGTGCCGTAAAATTCTCAAACGGAGAGATTCCATCTTTCCAGCAAATTCATAGATTCCTGACCGCGAGCTAATCTTAAAAACGTTGAATGTGCCGTAAAATTCTCAAACGGAGAGATTCCATCTTTCCAGCAAATTCATAGATTCCTGACCGCGAGCTAATCTTAAAAACGTTCAATGTGCCTTAAAATTCTCAAACGGAGAGATTCCATCTTTCCAGCAAATTCATAGATTCCTGACCGCGAGCTAATCTTAAAAACGTTGAGTGTGCCGTAAAATTCTCAAACGGAGAGATTCCATCTTTCCAGCAAATTCATAGATTCCTGACCGCGAGCTAATCTTAAAAACGTTCAATGTGCCTTAAAATTCTCAAACGGAGAGATTCCATCTTTCCAGCAAATTCATAGATTCCTGACCGCGAGCTAATCTTAAAAACGTTCAATGTGCCTTAAAATTCTCAAACGGAGAGATTCCATCTTTCCAGCAAATTCATAGATTCCTGACCGCGAGCTAATCTTAAAAACGTTGAATGTGCCGTAAAATTCTCAAACGGTGAGATTCCATCTTTCCAGCAAATTCATAGATTCCTGACCGCGAGCTAATCTTAAAAACGTTGAATGTGCCTTAAAATTCTCAAACGGAGAGATTCCATCTTTCCAGCAAATTCATAGATTCCTGACCGCGAGCTAATGTTAAAAACGTTGAATGTGCCGTAAAATTCTCAAACGGAGAGATTCCATCTTTCCAGCAAATTCATAGATTCCTGACCGCGAGCTAATCTTAAAAACGTTGAATGTGCCGTAAAATTCTCAAACGGAGAGATTCCATCTTTCCAGCAAATTCATAGATTCCTGACCGCGAGCTAATCTTAAAAACGTTGAATGTGCCGTAAAATTCTCAAACGGTGAGATTCCATCTTTCCAGCAAATTCATAGATTCCTGACCGCGAGCTAATCTTAAAAACGTTGAATGTGCCTTAAAATTCTCAAACGGAGAGATTCCATCTTTCCAGCAAATTCATAGATTCCTGACCGCGAGCTAATGTTAAAAACGTTGAATGTGCCGTAAAATTCTCAAACGGAGAGATTCCATCTTTCCAGCAAATTCATAGATTCCTGACCGCGAGCTAATCTTAAAAACGTTGAATGTGCCGTAAAATTCTCAAACGGAGAGATTCCATATTTCCAGCAAATTCATAGATTCCTGACCGCGAGCTAATCTTAAAAACGTTGAATGTGCCGTAAAATTCTCAAACGGAGAGATTCCATCTTTCCAGCAAATTCATAGATTCCTGACCGCGAGCTAATCTTAAAAACGTTGAATGTGTCTTAAAATTCTCAAACGGAGAGATTCCATCTTTCCAGCAAATTCATAGATTCCTGACCGCGAGCTAATCTTAAAAACGTTGAATGTGCCTTAAAATTCTCAAACGGAGAGATTCCATCTTTCCAGCAAATTCATAGATTCCTGACCGCGAGCTAATCTTAAAAACGTTCAATGTGCCGTAAAATTCTCAAACGGAGAGATTCCATCTTTCCAGCAAATTCATAGATTCCTGACCGCGAGCTAATCTTAAAAACGTTGAATGTGCCGTAAAATTCTCAAACGGAGAGATTCCATCTTTCCAGCAAATTCATAGATTCCTGACCGCGAGCTAATCTTAAAAACGTTGAATGTGCCGTAAAATTCTCAAACGGAGAGATTCCATCTTTCCAGCAAATTCATAGATTCCTGACCGCGAGCTAATCTTAAAAACGTTCAATGTGCCTTAAAATTCTCAAACGGAGAGATTCCATCTTTCCAGCAAATTCATAGATTCCTGACCGCGAGCTAATCTTAAAAACGTTCAATGTGCCGTAAAATTCTCAAACGGAGAGATTCCATCTTTCCATCAAATTCATAGATTCCTGACCGCGAGCTAATCTTAAAAACGTTGAATGTGCCTTAAAATTCTCAAACGGAGAGATTCCATCTTTCCAGCAAATTCATAGATTCCTGACCGCGAGCTAATCTTAAAAACGTTGAATGTGCCTTAAAATTCTCAAACGGAGAGATTCCATCTTTCCAGCAAATTCATAGATTCCTGACCGCGAGCTAATCTTAAAAACGTTGAATGTGCCGTAAAATTCTCAAACGGTGAGATTCCATCTTTCCAGCAAATTCATAGATTCCTGACCGCGAGCTAATCTTAAAAACGTTGAATGTGCCTTAAAATTCTCAAACGGAGAGATTCCATCTTTCCAGCAAATTCATAGATTCCTGACCGCGAGCTAATCTTAAAAACGTTGAATGTGCCGTAAAATTCTCAAACGGAGAGATTCCGTCTTTCCAGCAAATTCATAGATTCCTGACCGCGAGCTAATCTTAAAAACGTTCAATGTGCCTTAAAATTCTCAAACGGAGAGATTCCGTCTTTCCAGCAAATTCATAGATTCCTGACCGCGAGCTAATCTTAAAAACGTTCAATGTGCCTTAAAATTCTCAAACGGAGAGATTCCATCTTTCCAGCAAATTCATAGATTCCTGACCGCGAGCTAATCTTAAAAACGTTCAATGTGCCGTAAAATTCTCAAACGGAGAGATTCCATCTTTCCATCAAATTCATAGATTCCTGACCGCGAGCTAATCTTAAAAACGTTGAATGTGCCTTAAAATTCTCAAACGGAGAGATTCCATCTTTCCAGCAAATTCATAGATTCCTGACCGCGAGCTAATCTTAAAAACGTTGAATGTGCCTTAAAATTCTCAAACGGAGAGATTCCATCTTTCCAGCAAATTCATAGATTCCTGACCGCGAGCTAATCTTAAAAACGTTGAATGTGCCGTAAAATTCTCAAACGGTGAGATTCCATCTTTCCAGCAAATTCATAGATTCCTGACCGCGAGCTAATCTTAAAAACGTTGAATGTGCCTTAAAATTCTCAAACGGAGAGATTCCATCTTTCCAGCAAATTCATAGATTCCTGACCGCGAGCTAATCTTAAAAACGTTGAATGTGCCGTAAAATTCTCAAACGGAGAGATTCCGTCTTTCCAGCAAATTCATAGATTCCTGACCGCGAGCTAATCTTAAAAACGTTCAATGTGCCTTAAAATTCTCAAACGGAGAGATTCCGTCTTTCCAGCAAATTCATAGATTCCTGACCGCGAGCTAATCTTAAAAACGTTCAATGTGCCTTAAAATTCTCAAACGGAGAGATTCCATCTTTCCAGCAAATTCATAGATTCCTGACCGCGAGCTAATCTTAAAAACGTTGAATGTGCCGTAAAATTCTCAAACGGAGAGATTCCATCTTTCCAGCAAATTCATAGATTCCTGACCGCGAGCTAATCTTAAAAACGTTCAATGTGCCTTAAAATTCTCAAACGGAGAGATTCCATCTTTCCAGCAAATTCATAGATTCCTGACCGCGAGCTAATGTTAAAAACGTTCAATGTGCCGTAAAATTCTCAAACGGAGAGATTCCATATTTCCAGCAAATTCATAGATTCCTGACCGCGAGCTAATCTTAAAAACGTTGAATGTGCCTTAAAATTCTCAAACGGAGAGATTCCATCTTTCCAGCAAATTCATAGATTCCTGACCGCGAGCTAATCTTAAAAACGTTGAATGTGCCGTAAAATTCTCAAACGGAGAGATTCCATCTTTCCAGCAAATTCATAGATTCCTGACCGCGAGCTAATCTTAAAAACGTTGAATGTGCCTTAAAATTCTCATACGGAGAGATTCCATCTTTCCAGCAAATTCATAGATTCCTGACCGCGAGCTAATCTTAAAAACGTTCAATGTGCCGTAAAATTCTCAAACGGAGAGTTTCCATCTTTCCATCAAATTCATAGATTCCTGACCGCGAGCTAATCTTAAAAACGTTCAATGTGCCTTAAAATTCTCAAACGGAGAGATTCCATCTTTCCAGCAAATTCATAGATTCCTGACCGCGGGCTAATCTTAAAAACGTTGAATGTGCCTTAAAATTCTCAAACGGAGAGATTCCATCTTTCCAGCAAATTCATAGATTCCTGACCGCGAGCTAATCTTAAAAACGTTGAATGTGCCTTAAAATTCTCAAACGGTGAGATTCCATCTTTCCAGCAAATTCATAGATTCCTGACCGCGAGCTAATCTTAAAAACGTTGAATGTGCCTTAAAATTCTCAAACGGAGAGATTCCATCTTTCCAGCAAATTCATAGATTCCTGACCGCGAGCTAATCTTAAAAACGTTGAATGTGCCGTAAAATTCTCAAACGGAGAGATTCCATCTTTCCAGCAAATTCATAGATTCCTGACCGCGAGCTAATCTTAAAAACGTTGAATGTGCCGTAAAATTCTCAAACGGAGAGATTCCATCTTTCCAGCAAATTCATAGATTCCTGACCGCGAGCTAATCTTAAAAACGTTCAATGTGCCTTAAAATTCTCAAACGGAGAGATTCCATCTTTCCAGCAAATTCATAGATTCCTGACCGCGAGCTAATCTTAAAAACGTTGAGTGTGCCGTAAAATTCTCAAACGGAGAGATTCCATCTTTCCAGCAAATTCATAGATTCCTGACCGCGAGCTAATCTTAAAAACGTTCAATGTGCCTTAAAATTCTCAAACGGAGAGATTCCATCTTTCCAGCAAATTCATAGATTCCTGACCGCGAGCTAATCTTAAAAACGTTCAATGTGCCTTAAAATTCTCAAACGGAGAGATTCCATCTTTCCAGCAAATTCATAGATTCCTGACCGCGAGCTAATCTTAAAAACGTTGAATGTGCCGTAAAATTCTCAAACGGTGAGATTCCATCTTTCCAGCAAATTCATAGATTCCTGACCGCGAGCTAATCTTAAAAACGTTGAATGTGCCTTAAAATTCTCAAACGGAGAGATTCCATCTTTCCAGCAAATTCATAGATTCCTGACCGCGAGCTAATGTTAAAAAC
Organism: Actinernus sp. WN-2022; assembly: GCA_030867875.1. Taxonomy (NCBI): domain Eukaryota; kingdom Metazoa; phylum Cnidaria; class Anthozoa; order Actiniaria; family Actinernidae; genus Actinernus; species Actinernus sp. WN-2022. The sequence goes on along the minus strand of JAOWCC010001147.1, from coordinate 27,263 downwards.
GTTGAATGTGCCGTAAAATTCTCAAACGGAGAGATTCCATCTTTCCAGCAAATTCATAGATTCCTGACCGCGAGCTAATCTTAAAAACGTTGAATGTGCCGTAAAATTCTCAAACGGAGAGATTCCATATTTCCAGCAAATTCATAGATTCCTGACCGCGAGCTAATCTTAATAACGTTGAATGTGCCGTAAAATTCTCAAACGGAGAGATTCCATCTTTCCAGCAAATTCATAGATTCCTGACCGCGAGCTAATCTTAAAAACGTTGAATGTGTCTTAAAATTCTCAAACGGAGAGATTCCATCTTTCCAGCAAATTCATAGATTCCTGACCGCGAGCTAATCTTAAAAACGTTGAATGTGCCTTAAAATTCTCAAACGGAGAGATTCCATCTTTCCAGCAAATTCATAGATTCCTGACCGCGAGCTAATCTTAAAAACGTTCAATGTGCCGTAAAATTCTCAAACGGAGAGATTCCATCTTTCCAGCAAATTCATAGATTCCTGACCGCGAGCTAATCTTAAAAACGTTGAATGTGCCGTAAAATTCTCAAACGGAGAGATTCCATCTTTCCAGCAAATTCATAGATTCCTGACCGCGAGCTAATCTTAAAAACGTTGAATGTGCCGTAAAATTCTCAAACGGAGAGATTCCATCTTTCCAGCAAATTCATAGATTCCTGACCGCGAGCTAATCTTAAAAACGTTCAATGTGCCTTAAAATTCTCAAACGGAGAGATTCCATCTTTCCAGCAAATTCATAGATTCCTGACCGCGAGCTAATCTTAAAAACGTTCAATGTGCCGTAAAATTCTCAAACGGAGAGATTCCATCTTTCCATCAAATTCATAGATTCCTGACCGCGAGCTAATCTTAAAAACGTTGAATGTGCCTTAAAATTCTCAAACGGAGAGATTCCATCTTTCCAGCAAATTCATAGATTCCTGACCGCGAGCTAATCTTAAAAACGTTGAATGTGCCTTAAAATTCTCAAACGGAGAGATTCCATCTTTCCAGCAAATTCATAGATTCCTGACCGCGAGCTAATCTTAAAAACGTTGAATGTGCCGTAAAATTCTCAAACGGTGAGATTCCATCTTTCCAGCAAATTCATAGATTCCTGACCGCGAGCTAATCTTAAAAACGTTGAATGTGCCTTAAAATTCTCAAACGGAGAGATTCCATCTTTCCAGCAAATTCATAGATTCCTGACCGCGAGCTAATCTTAAAAACGTTGAATGTGCCGTAAAATTCTCAAACGGAGAGATTCCGTCTTTCCAGCAAATTCATAGATTCCTGACCGCGAGCTAATCTTAAAAACGTTCAATGTGCCTTAAAATTCTCAAACGGAGAGATTCCGTCTTTCCAGCAAATTCATAGATTCCTGACCGCGAGCTAATCTTAAAAACGTTCAATGTGCCTTAAAATTCTCAAACGGAGAGATTCCATCTTTCCAGCAAATTCATAGATTCCTGACCGCGAGCTAATCTTAAAAACGTTGAATGTGCCGTAAAATTCTCAAACGGAGAGATTCCATCTTTCCAGCAAATTCATAGATTCCTGACCGCGAGCTAATCTTAAAAACGTTCAATGTGCCTTAAAATTCTCAAACGGAGAGATTCCATCTTTCCAGCAAATTCATAGATTCCTGACCGCGAGCTAATGTTAAAAACGTTCAATGTGCCGTAAAATTCTCAAACGGAGAGATTCCATATTTCCAGCAAATTCATAGATTCCTGACCGCGAGCTAATCTTAAAAACGTTGAATGTGCCTTAAAATTCTCAAACGGAGAGATTCCATCTTTCCAGCAAATTCATAGATTCCTGACCGCGAGCTAATCTTAAAAACGTTGAATGTGCCGTAAAATTCTCAAACGGAGAGATTCCATCTTTCCAGCAAATTCATAGATTCCTGACCGCGAGCTAATCTTAAAAACGTTGAATGTGCCTTAAAATTCTCATACGGAGAGATTCCATCTTTCCAGCAAATTCATAGATTCCTGACCGCGAGCTAATCTTAAAAACGTTCAATGTGCCGTAAAATTCTCAAACGGAGAGTTTCCATCTTTCCATCAAATTCATAGATTCCTGACCGCGAGCTAATCTTAAAAACGTTCAATGTGCCTTAAAATTCTCAAACGGAGAGATTCCATCTTTCCAGCAAATTCATAGATTCCTGACCGCGGGCTAATCTTAAAAACGTTGAATGTGCCTTAAAATTCTCAAACGGAGAGATTCCATCTTTCCAGCAAATTCATAGATTCCTGACCGCGAGCTAATCTTAAAAACGTTGAATGTGCCGTAAAATTCTCAAACGGTGAGATTCCATCTTTCCAGCAAATTCATAGATTCCTGACCGCGAGCTAATCTTAAAAACGTTGAATGTGCCTTAAAATTCTCAAACGGAGAGATTCCATCTTTCCAGCAAATTCATAGATTCCTGACCGCGAGCTAATCTTAAAAACGTTGAATGTGCCGTAAAATTCTCAAACGGAGAGATTCCATCTTTCCAGCAAATTCATAGATTCCTGACCGCGAGCTAATCTTAAAAACGTTGAATGTGCCTTAAAATTCTCAAACGGAGAGATTCCATCTTTCCAGCAAATTCATAGATTCCTGACCGCGAGCTAATCTTAAAAACGTTGAATGTGCCGTAAAATTCTCAAACGGAGAGATTCCATCTTTCCAGCAAATTCATAGATTCCTGACCGCGAGCTAATCTTAAAAACGTTGAATGTGCCGTAAAATTCTCAAACGGAGAGATTCCATCTTTCCAGCAAATTCATAGATTGCTGACCGCGAGCTAATCTTAAAAACGTTGAATCTGCCATAAAATTCTCAAACGGAGAGATTCCATCTTTCCAGCAAATTCATAGATTCCTGACCGCGAGCTAATTTTAAAAACGTACAATGTGCCGTAAAATTCTCAAGCGGAGAGATTCCATCTTTCCAGAAAATTCATAGATTCCTGACCGCGAGCTTATCTTAAAAACGTTGAATGTGCCGTAAAATTCTCAAACGGAGAGATTCCATCTTTCCAGCAAATTCATAGATTCCTGACCGCGAGCTAATCTTAAAAACGTTGAATGTGCCTTAAAATTTTCAAACGGAGAGATTCCATCTTTCCAGCAAATTCATAGATTCCTGACCGCGAGCTAATATTAAAAACGTTGAATGTGCCGTAAAATTCTCAAACGGAGAGATTCCATCTTTCCAGCAAATTCATAGATTCCTGACCGCGAGCTAATATTAAAAACGTTGAATGTGCCGTAAAATTCTCAAACGGAGAGATTCCATCTTTCCATCAAATTCATAGATTCCTGACCGCGAGCTAATATTAAAAACGTTCAATGTGCCGTAAAATTCTCAAACGGTAGGGATTCCATCTTTCCAGCAAATTCATAGATTCCAGCAAATTCATAGATGAATGACGAATCAGGAATGATGAATGATGAATGATGAAACAGGAATGATGAATGATGAATCAGGAATCAGGAATGATGAATCAGGAATAAGGAATGATGAATCAGGTATGATGAATGATGAATCAGGAATGATGAATCAGGAATGATGAATCAGGAATCAAGAATCAGGAATGATGAATCAGGAATAAGGAATGATGAATCAGGAATGATGAATGATGAGTCAGTAATCAGGAATGATGAATCAGGAATGATGAATCAGGAATGATGAATCAGGAATCAGGAATGATGAATCAGGGATCAGGAATGATGATTCAGGAATGATGAATCAGGAATGATGAATGATGAATCAGGAATGATGAATCAGGAATCAGGAATGATGAATGATGAATCAGGAATGATGAATCAGGAATCAGGAATGATGAATGATGAATCAGAAATCAGCAATGATGAATCAGGAATCAGGAATGATGAATCAGGAATGATGAATCAGGAATCAGGAATGATGAATGATGAATCAGAAATCAGCAATGATGAATCAGGAATCAGGAATGATGAATCAGGAATGATGAATGATGAATCAGGAATGATGAATCAGGAATGATGTATCAGGAATCAGGAATGATGAATGATGAATGATGAATCAGGAATGATGAATCAGGAATGATAAATCAGGAATCAGGAATCAGGAATGATGAATCAGGAATGATGAATCAGGAATGATGAATGACGAATCAGGAATGATGAATGATGAATCAGGAATGATGAATGATGAATCAGTAATCAGGAATGATGAATCAGGAATGATGAATGATGAATCAGGAATGATGAATCAGGAATCAGGAATCAGCAATGATGAATCAGGAATCAGGAATGATGAATCAGGAATCAGGAATGATGAATCATGAAAGGGGATTGATGAATCAGGAATCAGGAATGTTGAATCATGAATCAGGAATGATGAATCAGGAATCAGGAATGATGAATCAGGAATCAGGAATGATGTATCAGGAATCATGAATGATGAATCAGGAATCATGAATGATGAATCAGGAATGATGAATGATGAATCAGGAATAATGAATCAGGAATGATGAATCAGGAATCAGGAATCAGGAATGATGAATCAGGAATCAGGAATCAGGAATGATGAATCAGGAATAAGGAATGATGAATCAGGAATGATGAATCAGGAATGATGAATCAGGAATCAGGAATCAGGAATGATGAATCAGGAATGATGAATGACGAATCAGGAATGATGAATGATGAATCAGGAATCAGGAATGATGAATCAGGAATAAGGAATCAGGAATGATGAATCAGGAATAAGGAATGATGAATCAGGAATGATGAATCAGGAATGATGAATCAGGAATGATGAATCAGGAATGATGAATCAGGAATGATGAATCAGGAATGATGAATCAGGAATGATGAATCAGGAATGATGAATCAGGAATGATGAATCAGGAATGATGAATCAGGAATGATGAATCAGGAATCAGCAATGATGAATCAGGAATGATGAATGATGAATCAGGAATGACGAATCAGGAATCAGGAATGATGAATGATGAATCAGGAATCAGCAATGATGAATCAGGAATCAGGAATGATGAATCAGGAATGATGAATCAGGAATCAGGAATCAGGAATCAGGAGTGATCAATCAGGAATCAGGAATGATGAATCAGGAATCAGGAATGATGAATCAGGAATCAGGAATGATGATTCAGGAATGATGAATCAGGAATGATGAATGATGAATCAGGAATGATGAATCAGGAATCAGGAATGATGAATGATGAATCAGGAATGATGAATCAGGAATCAGGTATGATGAATGATGAATCAGAAATCAGCAATGATGAATCAGAATCAGGAATGATGAATCAGGAATGATGAATGATGAATCAGGAATGATGAATCAGGAATCAGGAATGATGAATGATGAATGATGATTGAGGAATGATGAATCAGGAATGATGAATCAGGAATCAGGAATCAGGAATGATGAATCAGGAATGATGAATCAGGAATGATGAATGACGAATCAGGAATGATGAATGATGAATCAGGAATGATGAATGATGAATCAGGAATCAGGAATGATGAATCAGGAATGATGAATGATGAATCAGGAATGATGAATCAGGAATGATGAATCAGGAATCAGGAATCAGGAATGATGAATCAGGAATCAGGAATGATGAATCAGGAATCAGGAATCAGGAATGATGAATCAGGAATAAGGAATGATGAATCAGGAATGAGGAATCAGGAATCAGGAATGATGAATCATGAAAGAGGATTGATGAATCAGGAATCAGGAATGATGAATGATGAATCAGGAATGATGAATCAGGAATGATGAATCAGGAATCAGGAATCAGGAATGATGAATCAGGAATCAGGAATGAGGAATCAGGAATCAGGAATGATGAATCATGAAAGAGGATTGATGAATCAGGAATCAGGAATGTTGAATCAGGAATCAGGAATGATGAATCAGGAATCAGGAATGATGAATCAGGAATCAGGAATGATGAATCAGGAATCATGAATGATGAATCAGGAATGATGAATGATGAATGATGAATCAGGAATCAGCAATGATGAATCAGGAATCAGGAATGATGAATCAGGAATCAGGAATCAGGAATCAGGAGTGATCAATCAGGAATCAGGAATGATGAATCAGGAATCAGGAATGATGAATCAGGAATGAGGAATGATCAATCAGGAAAGAGGAATGTTCAATCAGGAATCAGGAATGATGAATCAGGAATGAGGATTGATGAATCAGGAATGAGGAATGATGAATCAGGATTGAGGAATGATGAATCAGGAATCAAGAATGATGAATCAGGAAAGAGGAATGATGAATCAGGAATCAGGAATGGTGAATCAGGAATCAGGAATGATGAATCAGGAATCAGCATTGATGAATCAGGAATCAGGAATGATGAATCAGGAATCAGGAATGATGAATCAGGAATCAGGAATCAGGAATGATGAATCAGGAATGATGAATGATGAATCAGGAATAATGAATCAGGAATGATGAATCAGGAATCAGGAATCAGGAATGATGAATCAGGAATCAGGAATCAGGAATGAAGAATCAGGAATGATGAATGACGAATCAGGAATGATGAATGATGAATCAGGAATCAGGAATGATGAATCAGGAATAAGGAATCAGGAATGACGAATCAGGAATAAGGAATGATGAATCAGGAATGATGAATGATGAATCAGGAATGATGAATAATGAATCAGGAATGATGAATCAGGAATGATGAATCAGGAATCAGCAATGATGAATCAGGAATGATGAATGATGAATCAGGAATGATGAATCAGGAATCAGGAATGATGAATGATGAATGATGAATCAGGAATCAGGAATCAGCAATGATGAATCAGGAATCAGGAATGATGAATCAGGAATCAGGAATGATGAATCATGAAAGGGGATTGATGAATCAGGAATCAGGAATGTTGAATCATGAATCAGGAATGATGAATCAGGAATCAGGAATGATGAATCAGGAATCAGGAATGATGTATCAGGAATCATGAATGATGAATCAGGAATCAGGAATGATGAATCAGGAATGATGAATCAGGAATCAGGAATCAGGAATGATGAATCAGGAATCAGGAATGATGAATCAGGAATCAGGAATGATGTATCAGGAATCATGAATGATGAATCAGGAATCAGGAATGATGAATCAGGAATGATGAATCAGGAATCAGGAATCAGGGATGATGAATCAGGAATGATGAATGATGAATCAGGAATAATGAATCAGGAATGATGAATCAGGAATCAGGAATCAGGAATGATGAATCAGGAATCAGGAATGAGGAATCAGGAATCAGGAATGATGAATCATGAAAGAGGATTGATGAATCAGGAATCAGGAATGATGAATGATGAATCAGGAATGATGAATCAGGAATGATGAATCAGGAATCAGGAATCAGGAATGATGAATCAGGAATCACGAATGAGGAATCAGGAATCAGGAATGATGAATCATGAAAGAGGATTGATGAATCAGGAATCAGGAATGTTGAATCATGAATCAGGAATGATGAATCAGGAATCAGGAATGATGAATCAGGAATCAGGAATGATGAATCAGGAATCATGAATGATGAATCAGGAATCAGGAATGATGAATCAGGAATGATGAATCAGGAATCAGGAATCAGGAATGATGAATCAGGAATGATGAATGATGAATCAGGAATAATGAATCAGGTATGATGAATGATGAATCAGAAATCAGCAATGATGAATCAGGAATCAGGAATGATGAATCAGGAATGATGAATGATGAATCAGGAATGATGAATCAGGAATCAGGAATGATGAATGATGAATGATGAATCAGGAATGATGAATCAGGAATGATGAATCAGGAATCAGGAATCAGGAATGATGAATCAGGAATGATGAATCAGGAATGATGAATGACGAATCAGGAATGATGAATGATGAATCAGGAATGATGAATGATGAATCAGGAATCAGGAATGATGAATCAGGAATGATGAATGATGAATCAGGAATGATGAATCAGGAATGATGAATCAGGAATCAGGAATCAGGAATGATGAATCAGGAATCAGGAATGAGGAATCAGGAATCAGGAATGATGAATCATGAAAGAGGATTGATGAATCAGGAATCAGGAATGTTGAATCATGAATCAGGAATGATGAATCAGGAATCAGGAATGATGAATCAGGAATCAGGAATGATGAATCAGGAATCATGAATGATGAATCAGGAATCAGGAATGATGAATCAGGAATGATGAATCAGGAATCAGGAATCAGGAATGATGAATCAGGAATGATGAATGATGAATCAGGAATAATGAATCAGGAATGATGAATCAGGAATCAGGAATCAGGAATGATGAATCAGGAATCAGGAATGATGAATCAGGAAAGAGGAATGATGAATCAGGAATCAGGAATGTTCAATCAGGAATCAGGAATGATGAATCAGGAATAAGGAATGATGAATCAGGAATGATGAATGATGAATCAGGAATGGTGAATCAGGAATCAGGAATCAGGAATGATGAATCAGGAATGATGAATGACGAATCAGGAATGATGAATGATGAATCAGGAATCAGGAATGATGAATCAGGTATAAGGAATCAGGAATGATGAATCAGGAATAAGGAATGATGAATCAGGAATGATGAATGATGAATCAGGAATGATGAATCAGGAATGATGAATCAGGAATCAGCAATGATGAATCAGGAATGATGAATGATGAATCAGGAATGATGAATCAGGAATCAGGAATGATGAATGATGAATCAGGAATCAGCAATGATGAATCAGGAATCAGGAATGATGAATCAGGAATCAGGAATCAGGAATCAGGAGTGATCAATCAGGAATCAGGAATGATGAATCAGGAATCAGGAATGATGAATCAGGAATGAGGAATGATCAATCAGGAAAGAGGAATGTTCAATCAGGAATCAGGAATGATGAATCAGGAATGAGGATTGATGAATCAGGAATCAGGAATGATGAATCAGGAATCAGGAATGATGAATCAGGAATCAGGAATGATGAATCAGGAAAGAGGAATGATGAATCAGGAATCAGGAATGGTGAATCAGGAATCAGGAATGATGAATCAGGAATCAGGAATGATGAATCAGGAATCATGAATGATGAATCAGGAATCAGGAATGATGAATCAGGAATCAGGAATCAGGAATGATGAATCAGGAATGATGAATGATGAATCAGGAATAATGAATCAGGAATGATGAATCAGGAATCAGGAATCAGGAATGATGAATCAGGAATCAGGAATCAGGAATGATGAATCAGGAATGATGAATGACGAATCAGGAATGATGAATGATGAATCAGGTATCAGGAATGATGAATCAGGAATAAGGAATCAGGAATGATGAATCAGGAATGATGAATGATGAATCAGGAATGATGAATGATGAATCAGGAATGATGAATCAGGAATGATGAATCAGGAATCAGCAATGATGAATCAGGAATGATGAATGATGAATCAGGAATGATGAATCAGGAATCAGGAATGATGAATGATGAATGATGAATCAGGAATCAGCAATGATGAATCAGGAATCAGGAATGATGAATCAGGAATGATGAATCAGGAATCAGGAATGATGAATCAGGAATGATGAATCAGGAATCAGCAATGATGAATCAGGAATGATGAATGATGAATCAGGAATGATGAATCAGGAATCAGGAATGATGAATGATGAATGATGAATGATGAATCAGGAATCAGCAATGATGAATCAGGAATCAGGAATGATGAATCAGGAATGATGAATCAGGAATCAGGAATCAGGAATCAGGAGTGATCAATCAGGAATCAGGAATGATGAATCAGGAATCAGGAATGATGAATCAGGAATGAGGAATGATCAATCATGAAAGAGGATTGATGAATCAGGAATCAGGAATGTTGAATCAGGAATCAGCAATGATGAATCAGGAATCAGGAATGATGAATCAGGAATGATGAATCAGGAATCAGGAATCAGGAATCAGGAGTGATCAATCAGGAATCAGGAATGATGAATCAGGAATCAGGAATGATGAATCAGGAATCAGGAATGATGATTCAGGAATGATGAATCAGGAATGATGAATGATGAATCAGGAATGATGAATCAGGAATCAGGAATGATGAATGATGAATCAGGAATGATGAATCAGGAATCAGGTATGATGAATGATGAATCAGAAATCAGCAATGATGAATCAGAATCAGGAATGATGAATCAGGAATGATGAATGATGAATCAGGAATGATGAATCAGGAATCAGGAATGATGAATGATGAATGATGATTGAGGAATGATGAATCAGGAATGATGAATCAGGAATCAGGAATCAGGAATGATGAATCAGGAATGATGAATCAGGAATGATGAATGACGAATCAGGAATGATGAATGATGAATCAGGAATGATGAATGATGAATCAGGAATCAGGAATGATGAATCAGGAATGATGAATGATGAATCAGCAATGATGAATCAGGAATGATGAATGACGAATCAGGAATGATGAATGATGAATCAGGAATGATGAATCAGGAATGATGAATCAGGAATGATGAATCAGGAATGATGAATCAGGAATCAGCAATGATGAATCAGGAATGATGAATGATGAATCAGGAATGATGAATCAGGAATCAGGAATGATGAATGATGAATCAGGAATCAGCAATGATGAATCAGGAATCAGGAATGATGAATCAGGAATGATGAATCAGGAATCAGGAATCAGGAATCAGGAGTGATCAATCAGGAATCAGGAATGATGAATCAGGAATCAGGAATGATGAATCAGGAATCAGGAATGATGATTCAGGAATGATGAATCAGGAATGATGAATGATGAATCAGGAATGATGAATCAGGAATCAGGAATGATGAATGATGAATCAGGAATGATGAATCAGGAATCAGGTATGATGAATGATGAATCAGAAATCAGCAATGATGAATCAGAATCAGGAATGATGAATCAGGAATGATGAATGATGAATCAGGAATGATGAATCAGGAATCAGGAATGATGAATGATGAATGATGATTGAGGAATGATGAATCAGGAATGATGAATCAGGAATCAGGAATCAGGAATGATGAATCAGGAATGATGAATCAGGAATGATGAATGACGAATCAGGAATGATGAATGATGAATCAGGAATGATGAATGATGAATCAGGAATGATGAATCAGGAATGATGAATGATGAATCAGGAATGATGAATCAGGAATGATGAATCAGGAATCAGGAATCAGGAATGATGAATCAGGAATCAGGAATGATGAATCAGGAATCAGGAATCAGGAATGATGAATCAGGAATAAGGAATGATGAATCAGGAATGAGGAATCAGGAATCAGGAATGATGAATCATGAAAGAGGATTGATGAATCAGGAATCAGGAATGATGAATGATGAATCAGGAATGATGAATCAGGAATGATGAATCAGGAATCAGGAATCAGGAATGATGAATCAGGAATCAGGAATGAGGAATCAGGAATCAGGAATGATGAATCATGAAAGAGGATTGATGAATCAGGAATCAGGAATGTTGAATCAGGAATCAGGAATGATGAATCAGGAATCAGGAATGATGAATCAGGAATCAGGAATGATGAATCAGGAATCATGAATGATGAATCAGGAATGATGAATGATGAATGATGAATCAGGAATCAGCAATGATGAATCAGGAATCAGGAATGATGAATCAGGAATCAGGAATCAGGAATCAGGAGTGATCAATCAGGAATCAGGAATGATGAATCAGGAATCAGGAATGATGAATCAGGAATGAGGAATGATCAATCAGGAAAGAGGAATGTTCAATCAGGAATCAGGAATGATGAATCAGGAATGAGGATTGATGAATCAGGAATGAGGAATGATGAATCAGGAATCAGGAATGATGAATCAGGAATCAGGAATGATGAATCAGGAAAGAGGAATGATGAATCAGGAATCAGGAATGGTGAATCAGGAATCAGGAATGATGAATCAGGAATCAGGAATGATGAATCAGGAATCAGGAATGATGAATCAGGAATCAGGAATGATGAATCAGGAATCAGGAATCAGGAATGATGAATCAGGAATGATGAATGATGAATCAGGAATAATGAATCAGGAATGATGAATCAGGAATCAGGAATCAGGAATGATGAATCAGGAATCAGGAATCAGGAATGATGAATCAGGAATGATGAATGACGAATCAGGAATGATGAATGATGAATCAGGAATCAGGAATGATGAATCAGGAATAAGGAATCAGGAATGACGAATCAGGAATAAGGAATGATGAATCAGGAATGATGAATGATGAATCAGGAATGATGAATGATGAATCAGGAATGATGAATCAGGAATGATGAATCAGGAATCAGCAATGATGAATCAGGAATGATGAATGATGAATCAGGAATGATGAATCAGGAATCAGGAATGATGAATGATGAATGATGAATCAGGAATCAGGAATCAGCAATGATGAATCAGGAATCAGGAATGATGAATCAGGAATCAGGAATGATGAATCATGAAAGGGGATTGATGAATCAGGAATCAGGAATGTTGAATCATGAATCAGGAATGATGAATCAGGAATCAGGAATGATGAATCAGGAATCAGGAATGATGTATCAGGAATCATGAATGATGAATCAGGAATCAGGAATGATGAATCAGGAATGATGAATCAGGAATCAGGAATCAGGAATGATGAATCAGGAATCAGGAATGATGAATCAGGAATCAGGAATGATGTATCAGGAATCATGAATGATGAATCAGGAATCAGGAATGATGAATCAGGAATGATGAATCAGGAATCAGGAATCAGGGATGATGAATCAGGAATGATGAATGATGAATCAGGAATAATGAATCAGGAATGATGAATCAGGAATCAGGAATCAGGAATGATGAATCAGGAATCAGGAATGAGGAATCAGGAATCAGGAATGATGAATCATGAAAGAGGATTGATGAATCAGGAATCAGGAATGATGAATGATGAATCAGGAATGATGAATCAGGAATGATGAATCAGGAATCAGGAATCAGGAATGATGAATCAGGAATCAGGAATGAGGAATCAGGAATCAGGAATGATGAATCATGAAAGAGGATTGATGAATCAGGAATCAGGAATGTTGAATCATGAATCAGGAATGATGAATCAGGAATCAGGAATGATGAATCAGGAATCAGGAATGATGAATCAGGAATCATGAATGATGAATCAGGAATCAGGAATGATGAATCAGGAATGATGAATCAGGAATCAGGAATCAGGAATGATGAATCAGGAATGATGAATGATGAATCAGGAATAATGAATCAGGTATGATGAATGATGAATCAGAAATCAGCAATGATGAATCAGGAACCAGGAATGATGAATCAGGAATGATGAATGATGAATCAGGAATGATGAATCAGGAATCAGGAATGATGAATGATGAATGATGAATCAGGAATGATGAATCAGGAATGATGAATCAGGAATCAGGAATCAGGAATGATGAATCAGGAATGATGAATCAGGAATGATGAATGACGAATCAGGAATGATGAATGATGAATCAGGAATGATGAATGATGAATCAGGAATCAGGAATGATGAATCAGGAATGATGAATGATGAATCAGGAATGATGAATCAGGAATGATGAATCAGGAATCAGGAATCAGGAATGATGAATCAGGAATCAGGAATGAGGAATCAGGAATCAGGAATGATGAATCATGAAAGAGGATTGATGAATCAGGAATCAGGAATGTTGAATCATGAATCAGGAATGATGAATCAGGAATCAGGAATGATGAATCAGGAATCAGGAATGATGAATCAGGAATCATGAATGATGAATCAGGAATCAGGAATGATGAATCAGGAATGATGAATCAGGAATCAGGAATCAGGAATGATGAATCAGGAATGATGAATGATGAATCAGGAATAATGAATCAGGAATGATGAATCAGGAATCAGGAATCAGGAATGATGAATCAGGAATCAGGAATGATGAATCAGGAAAGAGGAATGATGAATCAGGAATCAGGAATGTTCAATCAGGAATCAGGAATGATGAATCAGGAATAAGGAATGATGAATCAGGAATGATGAATGATGAATCAGGAATGGTGAATCAGGAATCAGGAATCAGGAATGATGAATCAGGAATGATGAATGACGAATCAGGAATGATGAATGATGAATCAGGAATCAGGAATGATGAATCAGGTATAAGGAATCAGGAATGATGAATCAGGAATAAGGAATGATGAATCAGGAATGATGAATGATGAATCAGGAATGATGAATCAGGAATGATGAATCAGGAATCAGCAATGATGAATCAGGAATGATGAATGATGAATCAGGAATGATGAATCAGGAATCAGGAATGATGAATGATGAATGATGAATCAGGAATCAGCAATGATGAATCAGGAATCAGGAATGATGAATCAGGAATCAGGAATCAGGAATCAGGAGTGATCAATCAGGAATCAGGAATGATGAATCAGGAATCAGGAATGATGAATCAGGAATGAGGAATGATCAATCAGGAAAGAGGAATGTTCAATCAGGAATCAGGAATGATGAATCAGGAATGAGGATTGATGAATCAGGAATCAGGAATGATGAATCAGGAATCAGGAATGATGAATCAGGAATCAGGAATGATGAATCAGGAAAGAGGAATGATGAATCAGGAATCAGGAATGGTGAATCAGGAATCAGGAATGATGAATCAGGAATCAGGAATGATGAATCAGGAATCATGAATGATGAATCAGGAATCAGGAATGATGAATCAGGAATCAGGAATCAGGAATGATGAATCAGGAATGATGAATGATGAATCAGGAATAATGAATCAGGAATGATGAATCAGGAATCAGGAATCAGGAATGATGAATCAGGAATCAGGAATCAGGAATGATGAATCAGGAATGATGAATCAGGAATGATGAATGACGAATCAGGAATGATGAATGATGAATCAGGTATCAGGAATGATGAATCAGGAATAAGGAATCAGGAATGATGAATCAGGAATGATGAATGATGAATCAGGAATGATGAATGATGAATCAGGAATGATGAATCAGGAATGATGAATCAGGAATCAGCAATGATGAATCAGGAATGATGAATGATGAATCAGGAATGATGAATCAGGAATCAGGAATGATGAATGATGAATGATGAATCAGGAATCAGCAATGATGAATCAGGAATCAGG
Source organism: Actinernus sp. WN-2022 (assembly GCA_030867875.1). Classification (NCBI taxonomy): domain Eukaryota; kingdom Metazoa; phylum Cnidaria; class Anthozoa; order Actiniaria; family Actinernidae; genus Actinernus; species Actinernus sp. WN-2022. The sequence goes on along the minus strand of JAOWCC010001147.1, from coordinate 11,962 downwards.
AATGATGAATCAGGAATGATGAATCAGGAATCAGGAATGATGAATCAGGAATGATGAATCAGGAATCAGCAATGATGAATCAGGAATGATGAATGATGAATCAGGAATGATGAATCAGGAATCAGGAATGATGAATGATGAATGATGAATCAGGAATCAGCAATGATGAATCAGGAATCAGGAATGATGAATCAGGAATGATGAATCAGGAATCAGGAATCAGGAATCAGGAGTGATCAATCAGGAATCAGGAATGATGAATCAGGAATCAGGAATGATGAATCAGGAATGAGGAATGATCAATCAGGAAAGAGGAATGATCAATCAGGAATCAGGAATGATGAATCAGGAATGAGGATTGATGAATCAGGAATGAGGAATGATGAATCAGGAATCAGGAATGATGAATCAGGAATCAGGAATGATGAATCAGGAAAGAGGAATGATGAATCAGGAATCAGGAATGATGAATCAGGAATCAGGAATGATGAATCAGGAATCATGAATGATGAATCAGGAATCAGGAATGATGAATCAGGAATGATGAATCAGGAATCAGGAATCAGGAATGATGAATCAGGAATGATGAATGATGAATCAGGAATAATGAATCAGGAATGATGAATTGGAATCAGGAATCAGGAATGATGAATCAGGAATCAGGAATCAGGAATGATGAATCAGGAATAGGGAATGATGAATCAGGAATGATGAATGATGAATCAGGAATGGTGAATCAGGAATCAGGAATCAGGAATGATGAATCAGGAATGAGGAATGACGAATCAGGAATGATGAATGATGAATCAGGAATCAGGAATGATGAATCAGGTATAAGGAATCAGGAATGATGAATCAGGAATAAGGAATGATGAATCAGGAATGATGAATGATGAATCAGGAATGATGAATCAGGAATGATGAATCAGGAATGATGAATCAGGAATCAGCAATGATGAATCAGGAATGATGAATGATGAATCAGGAATGATGAATCAGGAATCAGGAATGATGAATGATGAATGATGAATCAGGAATCAGCAATGATGAATCAGGAATTAGGAATGATGAATCAGGAATCAGGAATCAGGAATCAGGAGTGATCAATCAGGAATCAGGAATGATGAATCAGGAATCAGGAATGATGAATCAGGAATGAGGAATGATCAATCAGCAAAGAGGAATGTTCAATCAGGAATCAGGAATGATGAATCAGGAATGAGGATTGATGAATCAGGAATGAGGAATGATGAATCAGGAATCAGGAATGATGAATCAGGAATCAGGAATCAGGAATCATGAATCAGGAAAGAGGAATGATGAATCAGGAATCAGGAATGGTGAATCAGGAATCAGGAATGATGAATCAGGAATCAGGAATGATGAATCAGGAATAATGAATCAGGAATGATGAATCAGGAATCAGGAATCAGGAATGATGAATCAGGAATCAGGAATCAGGAATGATGAATCAGGAATCAGGAATAATGAATCAGGAATGATGAATCAGGAATCAGGAATCAGGAATGATGAATCAGGAATCAGGAATCAGGAATGATGAATCAGGAATGATGAATGACGAATAGGAATGATGAATGATGAATCAGGAATCAGGAATGATGAATCAGGAATCAGGAATCAGGAATGATGAATCAGGAATGATGAATGACGAATCAGGAATGATGAATGATGAATCAGGAATCAGGAATGATGAATCAGGTATAAGGAATCAGGAATGATGAATCAGGAATAAGGAATGATGAATCAGGAATGATGAATGATGAATCAGGAATGATGAATCAGGAATGATGAATCAGGAATCAGCAATGATGAATCAGGAATGATGAATGATGAATCAGGAATGATGAATCAGGAATCAGGAATGATGAATGATGAATGATGAATCAGGAATCAGCAATGATGAATCAGGAATCAGGAATGATGAATCAGGAATCAGGAATCAGGAATCAGGAGTGATCAATCAGGAATCAGGAATGATGAATGATGAATGATGAATCAGGAATCAGGAATCAGCAATGATGAATCAGGAATCAGGAATGATGAATCAGGAATCAGGAATGATGAATCATGAAAGGGGATTGATGAATCAGGAATCAGGAATGTTGAATCATGAATCAGGAATGATGAATCAGGAATCAGGAATGATGAATCAGGAATCAGGAATGATGTATCAGGAATCATGAATGATGAATCAGGAATCAGGAATGATGAATCAGGAATGATGAATCAGGAATCAGGAATCAGGAATGATGAATCAGGAATCAGGAATGATGAATCAGGAATCAGGAATGATGTATCAGGAAACACTGAATGATGAATCAGGAATCAGGAATGATGAATCAGGAATGATGAATCAGGAATCAGGAATCAGGGATGATGAATCAGGAATGATGAATGATGAATCAGGAATAATGAATCAGGATGAATCAGGAATCAGGAATCAGGAATGATGAATCAGGAATCAGGAATGAGGAATCAGGAATCAGGAATGATGAATCATGAAAGAGGATTGATGAATCAGGAATCAGGAATGATAAATGATGAATCAGGAATGATGAATCAGGAATGATGAATCAGGAATCAGGAATCAGGAATGATGAATCAGGAATCAGGAATGAGGAATCATGAAAGAGGATTGATGAATCAGGAATCAGGAATGTTGAATCATGAATCAGGAATGATGAATCAGGAATCAGGAATGATGAATCAGGAATCAGGAATGATGAATCAGGAATCATGAATGATGAATCAGGAATCAGGAATGATGAATCAGGAATGATGAATCAGGAATCAGGAATCAGGAATGATGAATCAGGAATGATGAATGATGAATCAGGAATAATGAATCAGGTATGATGAATGATGAATCAGAAATCAGCAATGATGAATCAGGAATCAGGAATGATGAATCAGGAATGATGAAAGATGAATCAGAATGATGAATCAGGAATCAGGAATGATGAATGATGAATGATGAATCAGGAATGATGAATCAGGAATGATGAATCAGGAATCAGGAATCAGGAATGATGAATCAGGAATGATGAATCAGGAATGATGAATGACGAATCAGGAATGATGAATGATGAATCAGGAATGATGAATGATGAATCAGGAATCAGGAATGATGAATCAGGAATGATGAATGATGAATCAGGAATGATGAATCAGGAATGATGAATCAGGAATCAGGAATCAGAATGATGAATCAGGAATCAGGAATGAGGAATCAGGAATCAGGAATGATGAATCATGAAAGAGGATTGATGAATCAGGAATCAGGAATGTTGAATTATGAATCAGGAATGATGAATCAGGAATCAGGAATGATGAATCAGGAATCAGGAATGATGAATCAGGAATCAGGAATGATGAATGATGAATGATGAATCAGGAATCAGCAATGATGAATCAGGAATCAGGAATGATGAATCAGGAATCAGGAATCAGGAATCAGGAGTGATCAATCAGGAATCAGGAATGATGAATCAGGAATCAGGAATGATGAATCAGGAATGAGGAATGATCAATCAGGAAAGAGGAATGTTCAATCAGGAATCAGGAATGATGAATCAGGAATGAGGATTGATGAATCAGGAATCAGGAATGATGAATCAGGAATCAGGAATGATGAATCAGGAATCAGGAATGATGAATCAGGAAAGAGGAATGATGAATCAGGAATCAGGAATGGTGAATCAGGAATCAGGAATGATGAATCAGGAATCAGGAATGATGAATCAGGAATCATGAATGATGAATCAGGAATCAGGAATGATGAATCAGGAATCAGGAATCAGGAATGATGAATCAGGAATGATGAATGATGAATCAGGAATAATGAATCAGGAATGATGAATCAGGAATCAGGAATCAGGAATGATGAATCAGGAATCAGGAATCAGGAATGATGAATCAGGAATGATGAATGACGAATCAGGAATGATGAATGATGAATCAGGTATCAGGAATGATGAATCAGGAATAAGGAATCAGGAATGATGAATCAGGAATGATGAATGATGAATCAGGAATGATGAATGATGAATCAGGAATGATGAATCAGGAATGATGAATCAGGAATCAGCAATGATGAATCAGGAATGATGAATGATGAATCAGGAATGATGAATCAGGAATCAGGAATGATGAATGATGAATGATGAATCAGGAATCAGCAATGATGAATCAGGAATCAGGAATGATGAATCAGGAATGATGAATCAGGAATCAGGAATGATGAATCAGGAATGATGAATCAGGAATCAGCAATGATGAATCAGGAATGATGAATGATGAATCAGGAATGATGAATCAGGAATCAGGAATGATGAATGATGAATGATGAATCAGGAATCAGCAATGATGAATCAGGAATCAGGAATGATGAATCAGGAATGATGAATCAGGAATCAGGAATCAGGAATCAGGAGTGATCAATCAGGAATCAGGAATGATGAATCAGGAATCAGGAATGATGAATCAGGAATGAGGAATGATCAATCAGGAAAGAGGAATGATCAATCAGGAATCAGGAATGATGAATCAGGAATGAGGATTGATGAATCAGGAATGAGGAATGATGAATCAGGAATCAGGAATGATGAATCAGGAATCAGGAATGATGAATCAGGAAAGAGGAATGATGAATCAGGAATCAGGAATGATGAATCAGGAATCAGGAATGATGAATCAGGAATCATGAATGATGAATCAGGAATCAGGAATGATGAATCAGGAATGATGAATCAGGAATCAGGAATCAAGAATGATGAATCAGGAATGATGAATGATGAATCAGGAATAATGAATCAGGAATGATGAATTGGAATCAGGAATCAGGAATGATGAATCAGGAATCAGGAATCAGGAATGATGAATCAGGAATAGGAATGATGAATCAGGAATGACGAATGATGAATCAGGAATGGTGAATCAGGAATCAGGAATCAGGAATGATGAATCAGGAATGAGGAATGACGAATCAGGAATGATGAATGATGAATCAGGAATCAGGAATGATGAATCAGGTATAAGGAATCAGGAATGATGAATCAGGAATAAGGAATGATGAATCAGGAATGATGAATGATGAATCAGGAATGATGAATCAGGAATGATGAATCAGGAATGATGAATCAGGAATCAGCAATGATGAATCAGGAATGATGAATGATGAATCAGGAATGATGAATCAGGAATGATGAATCAGGAATGATGAATCAGGAATCAGCAATGATGAATCAGGAATGATGAATGATGAATCAGGAATGATGAATCAGGAATCAGGAATGATGAATGATGAATGATGAATCAGGAATCAGCAATGATGAATCAGGAATCAGGAATGATGAATCAGGAATCAGGAATCAGGAGTGATCAATCAGGAATCAGGAATGATGAATGATGAATGATGAATCAGGAATCAGGAATCAGCAATGATGAATCAGGAATCAGGAATGATGAATCAGGAATCAGGAATGATGAATCATGAAAGGGGATTGATGAATCAGGAATCAGGAATGTTGAATCATGAATCAGGAATGATGAATCAGGAATCAGGAATGATGAATCAGGAATCAGGAATGATGTATCAGGAATCATGAATGATGAATCAGGAATCAGGAATGATGAATCAGGAATGATGAATCAGGAATCAGGAATCAGGAATGATGAATCAGGAATCAGGAATGATGAATCAGGAATCAGGAATGATGTATCAGGAATCATGAATGATGAATCAGGAATCAGGAATGATGAATCAGGAATGATGAATCAGGAATCAGGAATCAGGGATGATGAATCAGGAATGATGAATGATGAATCAGGAATAATGAATCAGGAATGATGAATCAGGAATCAGGAATCAGGAATGATGAATCAGGAATCAGGAATGAGGAATCAGGAATCAGGAATGATGAATCATGAAAGAGGATTGATGAATCAGGAATCAGGAATGATAATGATGAATCAGGAATGATGAATCAGGAATGATGAATCAGGAATCAGGAATCAGGAATGATGAATCAGGAATCAGGAATGAGGAATCATGAAAGAGGATTGAAGAATCAGGAATCAGGAATGTTGAATCATGAATCAGGAATGATGAATCAGGAATCAGGAATGATGAATCAGGAATCAGGAATGATGAATCAGGAATCATGAATGATGAATCAGGAATCAGGAATGATGAATCAGGAATGATGAATCAGGAATCAGGAATCAGGAATGATGAATCAGGAATGATGAATGATGAATCAGGAATAATGAATCAGGTATGATGAATGATGAATCAGAAATCAGCAATGATGAATCAGGAATCAGGAATGATGAATCAGGAATGATGAATGATGAATCAGGAATGATGAATCAGGAATCAGGAATGATGAATGATGAATGATGAATCAGGAATGATGAATCAGGAATGATGAATCAGGAATCAGGAATCAGGAATGATGAATCAGGAATGATGAATCAGGAATGATGAATGACGAATCAGGAATGATGAATGATGAATCAGGAATGATGAATGATGAATCAGGAATCAGGAATGATGAATCAGGAATGATGAATGATGAATCAGGAATGATGAATCAGGAATGATGAATCAGGAATCAGGAATCAGGAATGATGAATCAGGAATCAGGAATGAGGAATCAGGAATCAGGAATGATGAATCATGAAAGAGGATTGATGAATCAGGAATCAGGAATGTTGAATCATGAATCAGGAATGATGAATCAGGAATCAGGAATGATGAATCAGGAATCAGGAATGATGAATCAGGAATCAGGAATGATGAATGATGAATGATGAATCAGGAATCAGCAATGATGAATCAGGAATCAGGAATGATGAATCAGGAATCAGGAATCAGGAATCAGGAGTGATCAATCAGGAATCAGGAATGATGAATCAGGAATCAGGAATGATGAATCAGGAATGAGGAATGATCAATCAGGAAAGAGGAATGTTCAATCAGGAATCAGGAATGATGAATCAGGAATGAGGATTGATGAATCAGGAATCAGGAATGATGAATCAGGAATCAGGAATGATGAATCAGGAATCAGGAATGATGAATCAGGAAAGAGGAATGATGAATCAGGAATCAGGAATGGTGAATCAGGAATCAGGAATGATGAATCAGGAATCAGGAATGATGAATCAGGAATCATGAATGATGAATCAGGAATCAGGAATGATGAATCAGGAATCAGGAATCAGGAATGATGAATCAGGAATGATGAATGATGAATCAGGAATAATGAATCAGGAATGATGAATCAGGAATCAGGAATCAGGAATGATGAATCAGGAATCAGGAATCAGGAATGATGAATCAGGAATGATGAATGACGAATCAGGAATGATGAATGATGAATCAGGTATCAGGAATGATGAATCAGGAATAAGGAATCAGGAATGATGAATCAGGAATGATGAATGATGAATCAGGAATGATGAATGATGAATCAGGAATGATGAATCAGGAATGATGAATCAGGAATCAGCAATGATGAATCAGGAATGATGAATGATGAATCAGGAATGATGAATCAGGAATCAGGAATGATGAATGATGAATGATGAATCAGGAATCAGCAATGATGAATCAGGAATCAGGAATGATGAATCAGGAATGATGAATCAGGAATCAGGAATGATGAATCAGGAATGATGAATCAGGAATCAGCAATGATGAATCAGGAATGATGAATGATGAATCAGGAATGATGAATCAGGAATCAGGAATGATGAATGATGAATGATGAATCAGGAATCAGCAATGATGAATCAGGAATCAGGAATGATGAATCAGGAATGATGAATCAGGAATCAGGAATCAGGAATCAGGAGTGATCAATCAGGAATCAGGAATGATGAATCAGGAATCAGGAATGATGAATCAGGAATGAGGAATGATCAATCAGGAAAGAGGAATGATCAATCAGGAATCAGGAATGATGAATCAGGAATGAGGATTGATGAATCAGGAATGAGGAATGATGAATCAGGAATCAGGAATGATGAATCAGGAATCAGGAATGATGAATCAGGAAAGAGGAATGATGAATCAGGAATCAGGAATGATGAATCAGGAATCAGGAATGATGAATCAGGAATCATGAATGATGAATCAGGAATCAGGAATGATGAATCAGGAATGATGAATCAGGAATCAGGAATCAAGAATGATGAATCAGGAATGATGAATGATGAATCAGGAATAATGAATCAGGAATGATGAATTGGAATCAGGAATCAGGAATGATGAATCAGAATCAGGAATCAGGAATGATGAATCAGGAATAGGGAATGATGAATCAGGAATGACGAATGATGAATCAGGAATGGTGAATCAGGAATCAGGAATCAGAATGATGAATCAGGAATGAGGAATGACGAATCAGGAATGATGAATGATGAATCAGGAATCAGGAATGATGAATCAGGTATAAGGAATCAGGAATGATGAATCAGGAATAAGGAATGATGAATCAGGAATGATGAATGATGAATCAGGAATGATGAATCAGGAATGATGAATCAGGAATGATGAATCAGGAATCAGCAATGATGAATCAGGAATGATGAATGATGAATCAGGAATGATGAATCAGGAATCAGGAATGATGAATGATGAATGATGAATCAGGAATCAGCAATGATGAATCAGGAATTAGGAATGATGAATCAGGAATCAGGAATCAGGAATCAGGAGTGATCAATCAGGAATCAGGAATGATGAATCAGGAATCAGGAATGATGAATCAGGAATGAGGAATGATCAATCAGCAAAGAGGAATGTTCAATCAGGAATCAGGAATGATGAATCAGGAATGAGGATTGATGAATCAGGAATGAGGAATGATGAATCAGGAATCAGGAATGATGAATCAGGAATCAGGAATCAGGAATCATGAATCAGGAAAGAGGAATGATGAATCAGGAATCAGGAATGGTGAATCAGGAATCAGGAATCAGGAATGATGAATCAGGAATGAGGAATGACGAATCAGGAATGATGAATGATGAATCAGGAATCAGGAATGATGAATCAGGTATAAGGAATCAGGAATGATGAATCAGGAATAAGGAATGATGAATCAGGAATGATGAATGATGAATCAGGAATGATGAATCAGGAATGATGAATCAGGAATGATGAATCAGGAATCAGCAATGATGAATCAGGAATGATGAATGATGAATCAGGAATGATGAATCAGGAATCAGGAATGATGAATGATGAATGATGAATCAGGAATCAGCAATGATGAATCAGGAATTAGGAATGATGAATCAGGAATCAGGAATCAGGAATCAGGAGTGATCAATCAGGAATCAGGAATGATGAATCAGGAATCAGGAATGATGAATCAGGAATGAGGAATGATCAATCAGCAAAGAGGAATGTTCAATCAGGAATCAGGAATGATGAATCAGGAATGAGGATTGATGAATCAGGAATGAGGAATGATGAATCAGGAATCAGGAATGATGAATCAGGAATCAGGAATCAGGAATCATGAATCAGGAAAGAGGAATGATGAATCAGGAATCAGGAATGGTGAATCAGGAATCAGGAATGATGAATCAGGAATCAGGAATGATGAATCAGGAATAATGAATCAGGAATGATGAATCAGGAATCAGGAATCAGGAATGATGAATCAGGAATCAGGAATCAGGAATGATGAATCAGGAATCAGGAATAATGAATCAGGAATGATGAATCAGGAATCAGGAATCAGGAATGATGAATCAGGAATCAGGAATCAGGAATGATGAATCAGGAATGATGAATGACGAATAGGAATGATGAATGATGAATCAGGAATCAGGAATGATGAATCAGGAATCAGGAATCAGGAATGATGAATCAGGAATGATGAATGACGAATCAGGAATGATGAATGATGAATCAGGAATCAGGAATGATGAATCAGGTATAAGGAATCAGGAATGATGAATCAGGAATAAGGAATGATGAATCAGGAATGATGAATGATGAATCAGGAATGATGAATCAGGAATGATGAATCAGGAATGATGAATCAGGAATCAGCAATGATGAATCAGGAATGATGAATCATGAATCAGGAATGATGAATCAGGAATCAGGAATGATGAATGATGAATGATGAATCAGGAATCAGCAATGATGAATCAGGAATCAGGAATGATGAATCAGGAATCAGGAATCAGGAATCAGGAAGTGATCAATCAGGAATCAGGAATGATGAATCAGGAATCAGGAATGATGAATCAGGAATGAGGAATGATCAATCAGGAAAGAGGAATGTTCAAACAGGAATCAGGAATGATGAATCAGGAATGATGTTGATGAATCAGGAATCAGGAATGATGAATCAGGAAAGAGGAATGATGAATCAGGAATCAGGAATGATGAATCAGGAATGATGAATGATGAATCAGGAATGATGAATCAGGAATGATGAATGACGAATCAGGAATGATGAATGATGAATCAGGAATGATGAATCAGGAATGATGAATCAGGAATGATGAATCAGGAATGATGAATCAGGAATCAGCAATGATGAATCAGGAATGATGAATGATGAATCAGGAATGATGAATCAGGAATCAGGAATGATGAATGATGAATCAGGAATCAGCAATGATGAATCAGGAATCAGGAATGATGAATCAGGAATGATGAATCAGGAATCAGGAATCAGGAATCAGGAGTGATCAATCAGGAATCAGGAATGATGAATCAGGAATCAGGAATGATGAATCAGGAATCAGGAATGATGATTCAGGAATGATGAATCAGGAATGATGAATGATGAATCAGGAATGATGAATCAGGAATCAGGAATGATGAATGATGAATCAGGAATGATGAATCAGGAATCAGGTATGATGAATGATGAATCAGAAATCAGCAATGATGAATCAGAATCAGGAATGATGAATCAGGAATGATGAATGATGAATCAGGAATGATGAATCAGGAATCAGGAATGATGAATGATGAATGATGATTGAGGAATGATGAATCAGGAATGATGAATCAGGAATCAGGAATCAGGAATGATGAATCAGGAATGATGAATCAGGAATGATGAATGACGAATCAGGAATGATGAATGATGAATCAGGAATGATGAATGATGAATCAGGAATCAGGAATGATGAATCAGGAATGATGAATGATGAATCAGGAATGATGAATCAGGAATGATGAATCAGGAATCAGGAATCAGGAATGATGAATCAGGAATCAGGAATGATGAATCAGGAATCAGGAATCAGGAATGATGAATCAGGAATAAGGAATGATGAATCAGGAATGAGGAATCAGGAATCAGGAATGATGAATCATGAAAGAGGATTGATGAATCAGGAATCAGGAATGATGAATGATGAATCAGGAATGATGAATCAGGAATGATGAATCAGGAATCAGGAATCAGGAATGATGAATCAGGAATCAGGAATGAGGAATCAGGAATCAGGAATGATGAATCATGAAAGAGGATTGATGAATCAGGAATCAGGAATGTTGAATCAGGAATCAGGAATGATGAATCAGGAATCAGGAATGATGAATCAGGAATCAGGAATGATGAATCAGGAATCATGAATGATGAATCAGGAATGATGAATGATGAATGATGAATCAGGAATCAGCAATGATGAATCAGGAATCAGGAATGATGAATCAGGAATCAGGAATCAGGAATCAGGAGTGATCAATCAGGAATCAGGAATGATGAATCAGGAATCAGGAATGATGAATCAGGAATCAGGAATCAGGGATGATGAATCAGGAATGATGAATGATGAATCAGGAATAATGAATCAGGAATGATGAATCAGGAATCAGGAATCAGGAATGATGAATCAGGAATCAGGAATGAGGAATCAGGAATCAGGAGTGATGAATCATGAAAGAGGATTGATG
>JAOWCC010001146.1:0-30000 GCA_030867875.1 Actinernus sp. WN-2022 | reverse complement strand
ACACGAACTAGCGAGAGTAGTTAGAACGATGTCGACGACAAACCGAATCGTTTAACCAATTCACGGCTCAACGCTGGTTGGTACCCACGCACTCCTGAGGAGGACGCACAATGTGTATCGCGTTGTTCGTCCAGTACATCATGCTTTCGTACTGACTAACATATTTTATTCTCTCCCCGACAGCATGCTTTTCACACAGGAACAGAGCAACACAGCGAACACTCTGCTCCACACAAGCCGATTAGTGTCAGAGCGTCGTGCATGCAGAGGAAACTACTGCGCTATCATGACGTGAGTGTTGTAATGAGTGAATCGTTATCGCTTGTTCGATCGGGCCTCGTTCTGAAACGCTGTTTATTGGTTTTCTTTTTCTAGATTAAAAAAAAAAGTAGTAGCGCCCCCCAAATAGCGGGGAGGGGGGGATAGAAGCGAAGACGCCGAAAGCAAGCAGCAAGCAGAGCAAAAATGAAATGCCTACAGCACTAGGTATTCCCAGGCGGTCACCCATCCAAGTACTAACCTAGCCCGATCGGGCTTAACTTCGGTGATCGGACGAGAACCGGTGTTTTCCCGATGGTATGGCCGTAGACAGAAGTTGGAGGTCACTAGAATCTATTTTATAGGGGAGCTTCGTAGAATGGTTGCGTTGGCTTCGAGACATTTCGGGGCATTCGGGGGAGAGTTGGGCAAGTTGGAAAACATGTGAAAAACGTGGTTGTCAGGCAGCACTGACTGACAATGCATCACTAGTGCTTGCCGCACGGCCTTGCTCGATTGCCGTACCGTGCCATAGTATAGTGCACACGCAGATTTGTCGTTGTTTTGTGCTCTAGCTCCCACATGGCCAGTGCGCCTTTTGGCGACGGCGTCCCCAATTTTGGAGAAGGAAGGGCATCGCTTCTCGGCCTTTTGGCTAAGATCAAGTGTAGTATCTGTTCTTATCAGCTTAATATCTGATACGCTGCTCATTGAGTAGCTCATATATTAAACTGATTTTTGGAATTAGGCTGTGGAAAAGAGGCTTGCCTCGTCCCAGCCACGGGTCGTCTCGGTATTGCACTACCTCCGAGTATGGCCCCCTTCCCTTTGGGAAGAACCCAACATCCCTATTAACTGGACGAACGAATCGTTTTCCTTTACGGATAACGTACAGGATGGTACAAGTATGTGGCACGGAAGGGGGAGAGGCACGGACGGGTCGTCGTCGCGCTCCCACATGGAATACGACCGTCACGGATGCGAGGTTATTTTACCGTGCGTTAGGCAAGTCATACTTACCTGACGCGGGAGGCAACTGTGATCATGAAGGCAGTCCTCTCAGGGCGAGGCCCTTTCATTGCACTTCGATTGGGTTGACCCCTGCGATTACCCCAAATGTGGGTAACTCGAGCGTATAATTTCTGGTAGTGGGGACCTGCGTTCGCGCTCGTCCCCGAACAACCAACTTGTATCCAATTCTCATGTCTTTTCTAGTGCGCGTTAGTGAATAATACGATCGTAGTACAACAATACGAATGTAGTACTAAGAATGCCTAGAATACTAGAATGACTCGCTCGTGCTTGACGTGGCTAGACTACTACTACTACTAGACACGAACTAGCGAGAGTAGTTAGAACGATGTCGACGACAAACCGAATCGTTTAACCAATTCACGGCTCAACGCTGGTTGGTACCCACGCACTCCTGAGGAGGACGCACAATGTGTATCGCGTTGTTCGTCCAGTACATCATGCTTTCGTACTGACTAACATATTTTATTCTCTCCCCGACAGCATGCTTTTCACACAGGAACAGAGCAACACAGCGAACACTCTGCTCCACACAAGCCGATTAGTGTCAGAGCGTCGTGCATGCAGAGGAAACTACTGCGCTATCATGACGTGAGTGTTGTAATGAGTGAATCGTTATCGCTTGTTCGATCGGGCCTCGTTCTGAAACGCTGTTTATTGGTTTTCTTTTTCTAGATTAAAAAAAAAAGTAGTAGCGCCCCCCAAATAGCGGGGAGGGGGGGATAGAAGCGAAGACGCCGAAAGCAAGCAGCAAGCAGAGCAAAAATGAAATGCCTACAGCACTAGGTATTCCCAGGCGGTCACCCATCCAAGTACTAACCTAGCCCGATCGGGCTTAACTTCGGTGATCGGACGAGAACCGGTGTTTTCCCGATGGTATGGCCGTAGACAGAAGTTGGAGGTCACTAGAATCTATTTTATAGGGGAGCTTCGTAGAATGGTTGCGTTGGCTTCGAGACATTTCGGGGCATTCGGGGGAGAGTTGGGCAAGTTGGAAAACATGTGAAAAACGTGGTTGTCAGGCAGCACTGACTGACAATGCATCACTAGTGCTTGCCGCACGGCCTTGCTCGATTGCCGTACCGTGCCATAGTATAGTGCACACGCAGATTTGTCGTTGTTTTGTGCTCTAGCTCCCACATGGCCAGTGCGCCTTTTGGCGACGGCGTCCCCAATTTTGGAGAAGGAAGGGCATCGCTTCTCGGCCTTTTGGCTAAGATCAAGTGTAGTATCTGTTCTTATCAGCCGTACTGTATACGAAAGAACCCACAAATGCAACGGAACAAGATGAATTACTTGAAAACATCAAAAAAGAGCTCAGCGAAAGCGACATACTAAGCTGTGAAGGTAAATTTACTGCTGATGAACTCTTGAAAGCGCTAAAAATGAGTAACACAGGGAAAACCCCTGGGAAAGATGGCCTGCCAATAGAATTTTATAAACGATTTTGGCCGCTCTTGGGAAACATCTTAGTCATGGTTTTCAATGAAGCCTTTGACTTAGGACACCTTACGAAATCACAACAGGAAAGTATCACAAGACTACTGTTTAAAAAAGATGAGAGACGAGCCTTAAAAAACTGGCGCCCAATTTCGCTTCTAAATTGTGACTATAAGTTAGCAGCCAAAGCTCTCGCAAACAGAGCTAGAGAAGTCCTCGATAATATCATCGAACCAGACCAAACATGCTCGATACCAGGACGTATGATTGCTAGTAACTTAGCTCTTATTCGTGACGTGCTTAATTACATCGACCGCACCGATGAGACCGGTATTTTAATATCTATAGATCAAGAAAAGGCCTTCGATAGAGTAGATAGAGAATTCCTTTGCAAAGCTCTGCGCAAATTTGGCTTTGGAGACTCTTTTTGTCGATGGATAGCTGTTTTGTATAAAGATGCAAGATGCCAAATTTTGGTAAACAAAGAACTTACAGATAGTATCAGTCTAGAGAGGGGAGTCCGACAGGGATGTCCCCTCTCAGCTTTGCTTTACGTATTAGTTGCAGAGATTTTGGGGTGTTCAATCAAACAGGATAAAAACATCCACGGATTTCTCCTACCAGGTGCTCAGGGCACAGAATTCAAAGTCGCACAGTATGCAGACGACACAACTGTGTTCGTGAAATCAGAAACCTCACTAAACGCGCTATTTACAATCATTAATAGATTTGAATTAGCTTCTGGCGCCCGCCTTAATCGGGGCAAAACTGAAGCTATGTGGCTGGGAGCCTGGAAGTTTAGGAAAGACACCCCACACGCACTTAAATGGGTAGACAAATTAAGGATTTTAGGCATATTCTTTAGTCACGGGATGGTAGAACAAGACAATTGGCAACCAAAGCTAAACAAACTGAAAAAGACTCTTGACCTCTGGAAACAGAGAGAGCTATCTATGTTTGGCAAAGCCATGATTATTAATGCAATAGGAGCAAGCCGTTTCTGGTATGCCGCCCAGATTTTAGATGTCCCTAAATGGGTGACCATTTCATTTGAAAAACTTGTCTTTACATTCCTGTGGAATGGAAGAATTGAACCAGTAAAACGCTTATCCTTAATTTGTCCCCGCAAACAAGGAGGTATTGATCTGGTCGACATCACTACCAAGTGTTTAGCTATTAAGATCGGTACACTTATCAAGAGCCTAGACCTTGAGACACGCCATATAGGATACTATATGTTAAAATACTTTGCCGGTCGACAACTTGCACCACTTCATAAGAAATGGACACATCTACAAGATAATAAATCCCCGTATGCGGTCGCTACCACAAACCAGTACCAACTAAGTATTAACACTTTAAGAGAAAATCGAACTTTTTGCACCGGAAAGAGTACAAAAATAATCTATGAACATTTGGTCCGCACTGTGTGGGTACAACCTGACCCTAGCAGATTCTGGAGAGCACAACCAGACTGGACCAATGTAAGAGACCTCGTAACAGAAAACAAAAAAAATGATTTGTCATGGTTAATAGTAAATGACGCAGTTAAAGTCAGGTATAACCTCAAACACTGGGGCTACATACGAACGGAAAATTGTGTAGAATGTAAAACCAGAGAGACAGTTGAACATTGTTTCCTCTGGTGTTCTAGAGTTAAGAAAGTATGGGCTTACTTTGTCCCCATTATCAAACGTTTGGATAGCGACTTCATACCTGATAGAACACATGTTATTCTCCTTAACCTAAAGTTAGACATAAGTAATGCCAAGCGGCAAGCACTGTATGTAATCAAAACTGTTTTGTATTGGATCTGGTATCATAGAAACAGAGCCACATTTAGAAATGCTACCAATGAAACACATACACGTATCATACAATCAATAAAGAATGACATTGGTTTCAGACTGAAGGTAGACAAGAATCGTCTACCACCATATGAATTTAAGAAAAACTGGTGCACCCCTATGGCCTTGTTCACTATGATAAACGATTCCATGAAACTAAAGTTATAGGTATAAGGAGACGCAACTCCTCTATCTCATGAACTGTGCCTTCGGGCATTTAAGAACACTGAACGCGAACAATATGAACATGAACACTGCTCCCCGAAAACAAAATAGACTGGTATACATGAAAGTAAACATAGTGATAGATTGAAATAAAACACAGGCGTAAGCCTGATATTATAAACAAAAAAAAAAAAATCTGTTCTTATCAGCTTAATATCTGATACGCTGCTCATTGAGTAGCTCATATATTAAACTGATTTTTGGAATTAGGCTGTGGAAAAGAGGCTTGCCTCGTCCCAGCCACGGGTCGTCTCGGTATTGCACTACCTCCGAGTATGGCCCCCTTCCCTTTGGGAAGAACCCAACATCCCTATTAACTGGACGAACGAATCGTTTTCCTTTACGGATAACGTACAGGATGGTACAAGTATGTGGCACGGAAGGGGGAGAGGCACGGACGGGTCGTCGTCGCGCTCCCACATGGAATACGACCGTCACGGATGCGAGGTTATTTTACCGTGCGTTAGGCAAGTCATACTTACCTGACGCGGGAGGCAACTGTGATCATGAAGGCAGTCCTCTCAGGGCGAGGCCCTTTCATTGCACTTCGATTGGGTTGACCCCTGCGATTACCCCAAATGTGGGTAACTCGAGCGTATAATTTCTGGTAGTGGGGACCTGCGTTCGCGCTCGTCCCCGAACAACCAACTTGTATCCAATTCTCATGTCTTTTCTAGTGCGCGTTAGTGAATAATACGATCGTAGTACAACAATACGAATGTAGTACTAAGAATGCCTAGAATACTAGAATGACTCGCTCGTGCTTGACGTGGCTAGACTACTACTACTACTAGACACGAACTAGCGAGAGTAGTTAGAACGATGTCGACGACAAACCGAATCGTTTAACCAATTCACGGCTCAACGCTGGTTGGTACCCACGCACTCCTGAGGAGGACGCACAATGTGTATCGCGTTGTTCGTCCAGTACATCATGCTTTCGTACTGACTAACATATTTTATTCTCTCCCCGACAGCATGCTTTTCACACAGGAACAGAGCAACACAGCGAACACTCTGCTCCACACAAGCCGATTAGTGTCAGAGCGTCGTGCATGCAGAGGAAACTACTGCGCTATCATGACGTGAGTGTTGTAATGAGTGAATCGTTATCGCTTGTTCGATCGGGCCTCGTTCTGAAACGCTGTTTATTGGTTTTCTTTTTCTAGATTAAAAAAAAAAGTAGTAGCGCCCCCCAAATAGCGGGGAGGGGGGGATAGAAGCGAAGACGCCGAAAGCAAGCAGCAAGCAGAGCAAAAATGAAATGCCTACAGCACTAGGTATTCCCAGGCGGTCACCCATCCAAGTACTAACCTAGCCCGATCGGGCTTAACTTCGGTGATCGGACGAGAACCGGTGTTTTCCCGATGGTATGGCCGTAGACAGAAGTTGGAGGTCACTAGAATCTATTTTATAGGGGAGCTTCGTAGAATGGTTGCGTTGGCTTCGAGACATTTCGGGGCATTCGGGGGAGAGTTGGGCAAGTTGGAAAACATGTGAAAAACGTGGTTGTCAGGCAGCACTGACTGACAATGCATCACTAGTGCTTGCCGCACGGCCTTGCTCGATTGCCGTACCGTGCCATAGTATAGTGCACACGCAGATTTGTCGTTGTTTTGTGCTCTAGCTCCCACATGGCCAGTGCGCCTTTTGGCGACGGCGTCCCCAATTTTGGAGAAGGAAGGGCATCGCTTCTCGGCCTTTTGGCTAAGATCAAGTGTAGTATCTGTTCTTATCAGCTTAATATCTGATACGCTGCTCATTGAGTAGCTCATATATTAAACTGATTTTTGGAATTAGGCTGTGGAAAAGAGGCTTGCCTCGTCCCAGCCACGGGTCGTCTCGGTATTGCACTACCTCCGAGTATGGCCCCCTTCCCTTTGGGAAGAACCCAACATCCCTATTAACTGGACGAACGAATCGTTTTCCTTTACGGATAACGTACAGGATGGTACAAGTATGTGGCACGGAAGGGGGAGAGGCACGGACGGGTCGTCGTCGCGCTCCCACATGGAATACGACCGTCACGGATGCGAGGTTATTTTACCGTGCGTTAGGCAAGTCATACTTACCTGACGCGGGAGGCAACTGTGATCATGAAGGCAGTCCTCTCAGGGCGAGGCCCTTTCATTGCACTTCGATTGGGTTGACCCCTGCGATTACCCCAAATGTGGGTAACTCGAGCGTATAATTTCTGGTAGTGGGGACCTGCGTTCGCGCTCGTCCCCGAACAACCAACTTGTATCCAATTCTCATGTCTTTTCTAGTGCGCGTTAGTGAATAATACGATCGTAGTACAACAATACGAATGTAGTACTAAGAATGCCTAGAATACTAGAATGACTCGCTCGTGCTTGACGTGGCTAGACTACTACTACTACTAGACACGAACTAGCGAGAGTAGTTAGAACGATGTCGACGACAAACCGAATCGTTTAACCAATTCACGGCTCAACGCTGGTTGGTACCCACGCACTCCTGAGGAGGACGCACAATGTGTATCGCGTTGTTCGTCCAGTACATCATGCTTTCGTACTGACTAACATATTTTATTCTCTCCCCGACAGCATGCTTTTCACACAGGAACAGAGCAACACAGCGAACACTCTGCTCCACACAAGCCGATTAGTGTCAGAGCGTCGTGCATGCAGAGGAAACTACTGCGCTATCATGACGTGAGTGTTGTAATGAGTGAATCGTTATCGCTTGTTCGATCGGGCCTCGTTCTGAAACGCTGTTTATTGGTTTTCTTTTTCTAGATTAAAAAAAAAAGTAGTAGCGCCCCCCAAATAGCGGGGAGGGGGGGATAGAAGCGAAGACGCCGAAAGCAAGCAGCAAGCAGAGCAAAAATGAAATGCCTACAGCACTAGGTATTCCCAGGCGGTCACCCATCCAAGTACTAACCTAGCCCGATCGGGCTTAACTTCGGTGATCGGACGAGAACCGGTGTTTTCCCGATGGTATGGCCGTAGACAGAAGTTGGAGGTCACTAGAATCTATTTTATAGGGGAGCTTCGTAGAATGGTTGCGTTGGCTTCGAGACATTTCGGGGCATTCGGGGGAGAGTTGGGCAAGTTGGAAAACATGTGAAAAACGTGGTTGTCAGGCAGCACTGACTGACAATGCATCACTAGTGCTTGCCGCACGGCCTTGCTCGATTGCCGTACCGTGCCATAGTATAGTGCACACGCAGATTTGTCGTTGTTTTGTGCTCTAGCTCCCACATGGCCAGTGCGCCTTTTGGCGACGGCGTCCCCAATTTTGGAGAAGGAAGGGCATCGCTTCTCGGCCTTTTGGCTAAGATCAAGTGTAGTATCTGTTCTTATCAGCTTAATATCTGATACGCTGCTCATTGAGTAGCTCATATATTAAACTGATTTTTGGAATTAGGCTGTGGAAAAGAGGCTTGCCTCGTCCCAGCCACGGGTCGTCTCGGTATTGCACTACCTCCGAGTATGGCCCCCTTCCCTTTGGGAAGAACCCAACATCCCTATTAACTGGACGAACGAATCGTTTTCCTTTACGGATAACGTACAGGATGGTACAAGTATGTGGCACGGAAGGGGGAGAGGCACGGACGGGTCGTCGTCGCGCTCCCACATGGAATACGACCGTCACGGATGCGAGGTTATTTTACCGTGCGTTAGGCAAGTCATACTTACCTGACGCGGGAGGCAACTGTGATCATGAAGGCAGTCCTCTCAGGGCGAGGCCCTTTCATTGCACTTCGATTGGGTTGACCCCTGCGATTACCCCAAATGTGGGTAACTCGAGCGTATAATTTCTGGTAGTGGGGACCTGCGTTCGCGCTCGTCCCCGAACAACCAACTTGTATCCAATTCTCATGTCTTTTCTAGTGCGCGTTAGTGAATAATACGATCGTAGTACAACAATACGAATGTAGTACTAAGAATGCCTAGAATACTAGAATGACTCGCTCGTGCTTGACGTGGCTAGACTACTACTACTACTAGACACGAACTAGCGAGAGTAGTTAGAACGATGTCGACGACAAACCGAATCGTTTAACCAATTCACGGCTCAACGCTGGTTGGTACCCACGCACTCCTGAGGAGGACGCACAATGTGTATCGCGTTGTTCGTCCAGTACATCATGCTTTCGTACTGACTAACATATTTTATTCTCTCCCCGACAGCATGCTTTTCACACAGGAACAGAGCAACACAGCGAACACTCTGCTCCACACAAGCCGATTAGTGTCAGAGCGTCGTGCATGCAGAGGAAACTACTGCGCTATCATGACGTGAGTGTTGTAATGAGTGAATCGTTATCGCTTGTTCGATCGGGCCTCGTTCTGAAACGCTGTTTATTGGTTTTCTTTTTCTAGATTAAAAAAAAAAGTAGTAGCGCCCCCCAAATAGCGGGGAGGGGGGGATAGAAGCGAAGACGCCGAAAGCAAGCAGCAAGCAGAGCAAAAATGAAATGCCTACAGCACTAGGTATTCCCAGGCGGTCACCCATCCAAGTACTAACCTAGCCCGATCGGGCTTAACTTCGGTGATCGGACGAGAACCGGTGTTTTCCCGATGGTATGGCCGTAGACAGAAGTTGGAGGTCACTAGAATCTATTTTATAGGGGAGCTTCGTAGAATGGTTGCGTTGGCTTCGAGACATTTCGGGGCATTCGGGGGAGAGTTGGGCAAGTTGGAAAACATGTGAAAAACGTGGTTGTCAGGCAGCACTGACTGACAATGCATCACTAGTGCTTGCCGCACGGCCTTGCTCGATTGCCGTACCGTGCCATAGTATAGTGCACACGCAGATTTGTCGTTGTTTTGTGCTCTAGCTCCCACATGGCCAGTGCGCCTTTTGGCGACGGCGTCCCCAATTTTGGAGAAGGAAGGGCATCGCTTCTCGGCCTTTTGGCTAAGATCAAGTGTAGTATCTGTTCTTATCAGCTTAATATCTGATACGCTGCTCATTGAGTAGCTCATATATTAAACTGATTTTTGGAATTAGGCTGTGGAAAAGAGGCTTGCCTCGTCCCAGCCACGGGTCGTCTCGGTATTGCACTACCTCCGAGTATGGCCCCCTTCCCTTTGGGAAGAACCCAACATCCCTATTAACTGGACGAACGAATCGTTTTCCTTTACGGATAACGTACAGGATGGTACAAGTATGTGGCACGGAAGGGGGAGAGGCACGGACGGGTCGTCGTCGCGCTCCCACATGGAATACGACCGTCACGGATGCGAGGTTATTTTACCGTGCGTTAGGCAAGTCATACTTACCTGACGCGGGAGGCAACTGTGATCATGAAGGCAGTCCTCTCAGGGCGAGGCCCTTTCATTGCACTTCGATTGGGTTGACCCCTGCGATTACCCCAAATGTGGGTAACTCGAGCGTATAATTTCTGGTAGTGGGGACCTGCGTTCGCGCTCGTCCCCGAACAACCAACTTGTATCCAATTCTCATGTCTTTTCTAGTGCGCGTTAGTGAATAATACGATCGTAGTACAACAATACGAATGTAGTACTAAGAATGCCTAGAATACTAGAATGACTCGCTCGTGCTTGACGTGGCTAGACTACTACTACTACTAGACACGAACTAGCGAGAGTAGTTAGAACGATGTCGACGACAAACCGAATCGTTTAACCAATTCACGGCTCAACGCTGGTTGGTACCCACGCACTCCTGAGGAGGACGCACAATGTGTATCGCGTTGTTCGTCCAGTACATCATGCTTTCGTACTGACTAACATATTTTATTCTCTCCCCGACAGCATGCTTTTCACACAGGAACAGAGCAACACAGCGAACACTCTGCTCCACACAAGCCGATTAGTGTCAGAGCGTCGTGCATGCAGAGGAAACTACTGCGCTATCATGACGTGAGTGTTGTAATGAGTGAATCGTTATCGCTTGTTCGATCGGGCCTCGTTCTGAAACGCTGTTTATTGGTTTTCTTTTTCTAGATTAAAAAAAAAAGTAGTAGCGCCCCCCAAATAGCGGGGAGGGGGGGATAGAAGCGAAGACGCCGAAAGCAAGCAGCAAGCAGAGCAAAAATGAAATGCCTACAGCACTAGGTATTCCCAGGCGGTCACCCATCCAAGTACTAACCTAGCCCGATCGGGCTTAACTTCGGTGATCGGACGAGAACCGGTGTTTTCCCGATGGTATGGCCGTAGACAGAAGTTGGAGGTCACTAGAATCTATTTTATAGGGGAGCTTCGTAGAATGGTTGCGTTGGCTTCGAGACATTTCGGGGCATTCGGGGGAGAGTTGGGCAAGTTGGAAAACATGTGAAAAACGTGGTTGTCAGGCAGCACTGACTGACAATGCATCACTAGTGCTTGCCGCACGGCCTTGCTCGATTGCCGTACCGTGCCATAGTATAGTGCACACGCAGATTTGTCGTTGTTTTGTGCTCTAGCTCCCACATGGCCAGTGCGCCTTTTGGCGACGGCGTCCCCAATTTTGGAGAAGGAAGGGCATCGCTTCTCGGCCTTTTGGCTAAGATCAAGTGTAGTATCTGTTCTTATCAGCTTAATATCTGATACGCTGCTCATTGAGTAGCTCATATATTAAACTGATTTTTGGAATTAGGCTGTGGAAAAGAGGCTTGCCTCGTCCCAGCCACGGGTCGTCTCGGTATTGCACTACCTCCGAGTATGGCCCCCTTCCCTTTGGGAAGAACCCAACATCCCTATTAACTGGACGAACGAATCGTTTTCCTTTACGGATAACGTACAGGATGGTACAAGTATGTGGCACGGAAGGGGGAGAGGCACGGACGGGTCGTCGTCGCGCTCCCACATGGAATACGACCGTCACGGATGCGAGGTTATTTTACCGTGCGTTAGGCAAGTCATACTTACCTGACGCGGGAGGCAACTGTGATCATGAAGGCAGTCCTCTCAGGGCGAGGCCCTTTCATTGCACTTCGATTGGGTTGACCCCTGCGATTACCCCAAATGTGGGTAACTCGAGCGTATAATTTCTGGTAGTGGGGACCTGCGTTCGCGCTCGTCCCCGAACAACCAACTTGTATCCAATTCTCATGTCTTTTCTAGTGCGCGTTAGTGAATAATACGATCGTAGTACAACAATACGAATGTAGTACTAAGAATGCCTAGAATACTAGAATGACTCGCTCGTGCTTGACGTGGCTAGACTACTACTACTACTAGACACGAACTAGCGAGAGTAGTTAGAACGATGTCGACGACAAACCGAATCGTTTAACCAATTCACGGCTCAACGCTGGTTGGTACCCACGCACTCCTGAGGAGGACGCACAATGTGTATCGCGTTGTTCGTCCAGTACATCATGCTTTCGTACTGACTAACATATTTTATTCTCTCCCCGACAGCATGCTTTTCACACAGGAACAGAGCAACACAGCGAACACTCTGCTCCACACAAGCCGATTAGTGTCAGAGCGTCGTGCATGCAGAGGAAACTACTGCGCTATCATGACGTGAGTGTTGTAATGAGTGAATCGTTATCGCTTGTTCGATCGGGCCTCGTTCTGAAACGCTGTTTATTGGTTTTCTTTTTCTAGATTAAAAAAAAAAGTAGTAGCGCCCCCCAAATAGCGGGGAGGGGGGGATAGAAGCGAAGACGCCGAAAGCAAGCAGCAAGCAGAGCAAAAATGAAATGCCTACAGCACTAGGTATTCCCAGGCGGTCACCCATCCAAGTACTAACCTAGCCCGATCGGGCTTAACTTCGGTGATCGGACGAGAACCGGTGTTTTCCCGATGGTATGGCCGTAGACAGAAGTTGGAGGTCACTAGAATCTATTTTATAGGGGAGCTTCGTAGAATGGTTGCGTTGGCTTCGAGACATTTCGGGGCATTCGGGGGAGAGTTGGGCAAGTTGGAAAACATGTGAAAAACGTGGTTGTCAGGCAGCACTGACTGACAATGCATCACTAGTGCTTGCCGCACGGCCTTGCTCGATTGCCGTACCGTGCCATAGTATAGTGCACACGCAGATTTGTCGTTGTTTTGTGCTCTAGCTCCCACATGGCCAGTGCGCCTTTTGGCGACGGCGTCCCCAATTTTGGAGAAGGAAGGGCATCGCTTCTCGGCCTTTTGGCTAAGATCAAGTGTAGTATCTGTTCTTATCAGCTTAATATCTGATACGCTGCTCATTGAGTAGCTCATATATTAAACTGATTTTTGGAATTAGGCTGTGGAAAAGAGGCTTGCCTCGTCCCAGCCACGGGTCGTCTCGGTATTGCACTACCTCCGAGTATGGCCCCCTTCCCTTTGGGAAGAACCCAACATCCCTATTAACTGGACGAACGAATCGTTTTCCTTTACGGATAACGTACAGGATGGTACAAGTATGTGGCACGGAAGGGGGAGAGGCACGGACGGGTCGTCGTCGCGCTCCCACATGGAATACGACCGTCACGGATGCGAGGTTATTTTACCGTGCGTTAGGCAAGTCATACTTACCTGACGCGGGAGGCAACTGTGATCATGAAGGCAGTCCTCTCAGGGCGAGGCCCTTTCATTGCACTTCGATTGGGTTGACCCCTGCGATTACCCCAAATGTGGGTAACTCGAGCGTATAATTTCTGGTAGTGGGGACCTGCGTTCGCGCTCGTCCCCGAACAACCAACTTGTATCCAATTCTCATGTCTTTTCTAGTGCGCGTTAGTGAATAATACGATCGTAGTACAACAATACGAA
The DNA here is from genome assembly GCA_030867875.1 of Actinernus sp. WN-2022. Lineage (NCBI taxonomy): Eukaryota > Metazoa > Cnidaria > Anthozoa > Actiniaria > Actinernidae > Actinernus > Actinernus sp. WN-2022. The sequence continues at coordinate 16,529 of JAOWCC010001146.1, read as the reverse complement.
TGTAGTACTAAGAATGCCTAGAATACTAGAATGACTCGCTCGTGCTTGACGTGGCTAGACTACTACTACTACTAGACACGAACTAGCGAGAGTAGTTAGAACGATGTCGACGACAAACCGAATCGTTTAACCAATTCACGGCTCAACGCTGGTTGGTACCCACGCACTCCTGAGGAGGACGCACAATGTGTATCGCGTTGTTCGTCCAGTACATCATGCTTTCGTACTGACTAACATATTTTATTCTCTCCCCGACAGCATGCTTTTCACACAGGAACAGAGCAACACAGCGAACACTCTGCTCCACACAAGCCGATTAGTGTCAGAGCGTCGTGCATGCAGAGGAAACTACTGCGCTATCATGACGTGAGTGTTGTAATGAGTGAATCGTTATCGCTTGTTCGATCGGGCCTCGTTCTGAAACGCTGTTTATTGGTTTTCTTTTTCTAGATTAAAAAAAAAAGTAGTAGCGCCCCCCAAATAGCGGGGAGGGGGGGATAGAAGCGAAGACGCCGAAAGCAAGCAGCAAGCAGAGCAAAAATGAAATGCCTACAGCACTAGGTATTCCCAGGCGGTCACCCATCCAAGTACTAACCTAGCCCGATCGGGCTTAACTTCGGTGATCGGACGAGAACCGGTGTTTTCCCGATGGTATGGCCGTAGACAGAAGTTGGAGGTCACTAGAATCTATTTTATAGGGGAGCTTCGTAGAATGGTTGCGTTGGCTTCGAGACATTTCGGGGCATTCGGGGGAGAGTTGGGCAAGTTGGAAAACATGTGAAAAACGTGGTTGTCAGGCAGCACTGACTGACAATGCATCACTAGTGCTTGCCGCACGGCCTTGCTCGATTGCCGTACCGTGCCATAGTATAGTGCACACGCAGATTTGTCGTTGTTTTGTGCTCTAGCTCCCACATGGCCAGTGCGCCTTTTGGCGACGGCGTCCCCAATTTTGGAGAAGGAAGGGCATCGCTTCTCGGCCTTTTGGCTAAGATCAAGTGTAGTATCTGTTCTTATCAGCTTAATATCTGATACGCTGCTCATTGAGTAGCTCATATATTAAACTGATTTTTGGAATTAGGCTGTGGAAAAGAGGCTTGCCTCGTCCCAGCCACGGGTCGTCTCGGTATTGCACTACCTCCGAGTATGGCCCCCTTCCCTTTGGGAAGAACCCAACATCCCTATTAACTGGACGAACGAATCGTTTTCCTTTACGGATAACGTACAGGATGGTACAAGTATGTGGCACGGAAGGGGGAGAGGCACGGACGGGTCGTCGTCGCGCTCCCACATGGAATACGACCGTCACGGATGCGAGGTTATTTTACCGTGCGTTAGGCAAGTCATACTTACCTGACGCGGGAGGCAACTGTGATCATGAAGGCAGTCCTCTCAGGGCGAGGCCCTTTCATTGCACTTCGATTGGGTTGACCCCTGCGATTACCCCAAATGTGGGTAACTCGAGCGTATAATTTCTGGTAGTGGGGACCTGCGTTCGCGCTCGTCCCCGAACAACCAACTTGTATCCAATTCTCATGTCTTTTCTAGTGCGCGTTAGTGAATAATACGATCGTAGTACAACAATACGAATGTAGTACTAAGAATGCCTAGAATACTAGAATGACTCGCTCGTGCTTGACGTGGCTAGACTACTACTACTACTAGACACGAACTAGCGAGAGTAGTTAGAACGATGTCGACGACAAACCGAATCGTTTAACCAATTCACGGCTCAACGCTGGTTGGTACCCACGCACTCCTGAGGAGGACGCACAATGTGTATCGCGTTGTTCGTCCAGTACATCATGCTTTCGTACTGACTAACATATTTTATTCTCTCCCCGACAGCATGCTTTTCACACAGGAACAGAGCAACACAGCGAACACTCTGCTCCACACAAGCCGATTAGTGTCAGAGCGTCGTGCATGCAGAGGAAACTACTGCGCTATCATGACGTGAGTGTTGTAATGAGTGAATCGTTATCGCTTGTTCGATCGGGCCTCGTTCTGAAACGCTGTTTATTGGTTTTCTTTTTCTAGATTAAAAAAAAAAGTAGTAGCGCCCCCCAAATAGCGGGGAGGGGGGGATAGAAGCGAAGACGCCGAAAGCAAGCAGCAAGCAGAGCAAAAATGAAATGCCTACAGCACTAGGTATTCCCAGGCGGTCACCCATCCAAGTACTAACCTAGCCCGATCGGGCTTAACTTCGGTGATCGGACGAGAACCGGTGTTTTCCCGATGGTATGGCCGTAGACAGAAGTTGGAGGTCACTAGAATCTATTTTATAGGGGAGCTTCGTAGAATGGTTGCGTTGGCTTCGAGACATTTCGGGGCATTCGGGGGAGAGTTGGGCAAGTTGGAAAACATGTGAAAAACGTGGTTGTCAGGCAGCACTGACTGACAATGCATCACTAGTGCTTGCCGCACGGCCTTGCTCGATTGCCGTACCGTGCCATAGTATAGTGCACACGCAGATTTGTCGTTGTTTTGTGCTCTAGCTCCCACATGGCCAGTGCGCCTTTTGGCGACGGCGTCCCCAATTTTGGAGAAGGAAGGGCATCGCTTCTCGGCCTTTTGGCTAAGATCAAGTGTAGTATCTGTTCTTATCAGCTTAATATCTGATACGCTGCTCATTGAGTAGCTCATATATTAAACTGATTTTTGGAATTAGGCTGTGGAAAAGAGGCTTGCCTCGTCCCAGCCACGGGTCGTCTCGGTATTGCACTACCTCCGAGTATGGCCCCCTTCCCTTTGGGAAGAACCCAACATCCCTATTAACTGGACGAACGAATCGTTTTCCTTTACGGATAACGTACAGGATGGTACAAGTATGTGGCACGGAAGGGGGAGAGGCACGGACGGGTCGTCGTCGCGCTCCCACATGGAATACGACCGTCACGGATGCGAGGTTATTTTACCGTGCGTTAGGCAAGTCATACTTACCTGACGCGGGAGGCAACTGTGATCATGAAGGCAGTCCTCTCAGGGCGAGGCCCTTTCATTGCACTTCGATTGGGTTGACCCCTGCGATTACCCCAAATGTGGGTAACTCGAGCGTATAATTTCTGGTAGTGGGGACCTGCGTTCGCGCTCGTCCCCGAACAACCAACTTGTATCCAATTCTCATGTCTTTTCTAGTGCGCGTTAGTGAATAATACGATCGTAGTACAACAATACGAATGTAGTACTAAGAATGCCTAGAATACTAGAATGACTCGCTCGTGCTTGACGTGGCTAGACTACTACTACTACTAGACACGAACTAGCGAGAGTAGTTAGAACGATGTCGACGACAAACCGAATCGTTTAACCAATTCACGGCTCAACGCTGGTTGGTACCCACGCACTCCTGAGGAGGACGCACAATGTGTATCGCGTTGTTCGTCCAGTACATCATGCTTTCGTACTGACTAACATATTTTATTCTCTCCCCGACAGCATGCTTTTCACACAGGAACAGAGCAACACAGCGAACACTCTGCTCCACACAAGCCGATTAGTGTCAGAGCGTCGTGCATGCAGAGGAAACTACTGCGCTATCATGACGTGAGTGTTGTAATGAGTGAATCGTTATCGCTTGTTCGATCGGGCCTCGTTCTGAAACGCTGTTTATTGGTTTTCTTTTTCTAGATTAAAAAAAAAAGTAGTAGCGCCCCCCAAATAGCGGGGAGGGGGGGATAGAAGCGAAGACGCCGAAAGCAAGCAGCAAGCAGAGCAAAAATGAAATGCCTACAGCACTAGGTATTCCCAGGCGGTCACCCATCCAAGTACTAACCTAGCCCGATCGGGCTTAACTTCGGTGATCGGACGAGAACCGGTGTTTTCCCGATGGTATGGCCGTAGACAGAAGTTGGAGGTCACTAGAATCTATTTTATAGGGGAGCTTCGTAGAATGGTTGCGTTGGCTTCGAGACATTTCGGGGCATTCGGGGGAGAGTTGGGCAAGTTGGAAAACATGTGAAAAACGTGGTTGTCAGGCAGCACTGACTGACAATGCATCACTAGTGCTTGCCGCACGGCCTTGCTCGATTGCCGTACCGTGCCATAGTATAGTGCACACGCAGATTTGTCGTTGTTTTGTGCTCTAGCTCCCACATGGCCAGTGCGCCTTTTGGCGACGGCGTCCCCAATTTTGGAGAAGGAAGGGCATCGCTTCTCGGCCTTTTGGCTAAGATCAAGTGTAGTATCTGTTCTTATCAGCTTAATATCTGATACGCTGCTCATTGAGTAGCTCATATATTAAACTGATTTTTGGAATTAGGCTGTGGAAAAGAGGCTTGCCTCGTCCCAGCCACGGGTCGTCTCGGTATTGCACTACCTCCGAGTATGGCCCCCTTCCCTTTGGGAAGAACCCAACATCCCTATTAACTGGACGAACGAATCGTTTTCCTTTACGGATAACGTACAGGATGGTACAAGTATGTGGCACGGAAGGGGGAGAGGCACGGACGGGTCGTCGTCGCGCTCCCACATGGAATACGACCGTCACGGATGCGAGGTTATTTTACCGTGCGTTAGGCAAGTCATACTTACCTGACGCGGGAGGCAACTGTGATCATGAAGGCAGTCCTCTCAGGGCGAGGCCCTTTCATTGCACTTCGATTGGGTTGACCCCTGCGATTACCCCAAATGTGGGTAACTCGAGCGTATAATTTCTGGTAGTGGGGACCTGCGTTCGCGCTCGTCCCCGAACAACCAACTTGTATCCAATTCTCATGTCTTTTCTAGTGCGCGTTAGTGAATAATACGATCGTAGTACAACAATACGAATGTAGTACTAAGAATGCCTAGAATACTAGAATGACTCGCTCGTGCTTGACGTGGCTAGACTACTACTACTACTAGACACGAACTAGCGAGAGTAGTTAGAACGATGTCGACGACAAACCGAATCGTTTAACCAATTCACGGCTCAACGCTGGTTGGTACCCACGCACTCCTGAGGAGGACGCACAATGTGTATCGCGTTGTTCGTCCAGTACATCATGCTTTCGTACTGACTAACATATTTTATTCTCTCCCCGACAGCATGCTTTTCACACAGGAACAGAGCAACACAGCGAACACTCTGCTCCACACAAGCCGATTAGTGTCAGAGCGTCGTGCATGCAGAGGAAACTACTGCGCTATCATGACGTGAGTGTTGTAATGAGTGAATCGTTATCGCTTGTTCGATCGGGCCTCGTTCTGAAACGCTGTTTATTGGTTTTCTTTTTCTAGATTAAAAAAAAAAGTAGTAGCGCCCCCCAAATAGCGGGGAGGGGGGGATAGAAGCGAAGACGCCGAAAGCAAGCAGCAAGCAGAGCAAAAATGAAATGCCTACAGCACTAGGTATTCCCAGGCGGTCACCCATCCAAGTACTAACCTAGCCCGATCGGGCTTAACTTCGGTGATCGGACGAGAACCGGTGTTTTCCCGATGGTATGGCCGTAGACAGAAGTTGGAGGTCACTAGAATCTATTTTATAGGGGAGCTTCGTAGAATGGTTGCGTTGGCTTCGAGACATTTCGGGGCATTCGGGGGAGAGTTGGGCAAGTTGGAAAACATGTGAAAAACGTGGTTGTCAGGCAGCACTGACTGACAATGCATCACTAGTGCTTGCCGCACGGCCTTGCTCGATTGCCGTACCGTGCCATAGTATAGTGCACACGCAGATTTGTCGTTGTTTTGTGCTCTAGCTCCCACATGGCCAGTGCGCCTTTTGGCGACGGCGTCCCCAATTTTGGAGAAGGAAGGGCATCGCTTCTCGGCCTTTTGGCTAAGATCAAGTGTAGTATCTGTTCTTATCAGCTTAATATCTGATACGCTGCTCATTGAGTAGCTCATATATTAAACTGATTTTTGGAATTAGGCTGTGGAAAAGAGGCTTGCCTCGTCCCAGCCACGGGTCGTCTCGGTATTGCACTACCTCCGAGTATGGCCCCCTTCCCTTTGGGAAGAACCCAACATCCCTATTAACTGGACGAACGAATCGTTTTCCTTTACGGATAACGTACAGGATGGTACAAGTATGTGGCACGGAAGGGGGAGAGGCACGGACGGGTCGTCGTCGCGCTCCCACATGGAATACGACCGTCACGGATGCGAGGTTATTTTACCGTGCGTTAGGCAAGTCATACTTACCTGACGCGGGAGGCAACTGTGATCATGAAGGCAGTCCTCTCAGGGCGAGGCCCTTTCATTGCACTTCGATTGGGTTGACCCCTGCGATTACCCCAAATGTGGGTAACTCGAGCGTATAATTTCTGGTAGTGGGGACCTGCGTTCGCGCTCGTCCCCGAACAACCAACTTGTATCCAATTCTCATGTCTTTTCTAGTGCGCGTTAGTGAATAATACGATCGTAGTACAACAATACGAATGTAGTACTAAGAATGCCTAGAATACTAGAATGACTCGCTCGTGCTTGACGTGGCTAGACTACTACTACTACTAGACACGAACTAGCGAGAGTAGTTAGAACGATGTCGACGACAAACCGAATCGTTTAACCAATTCACGGCTCAACGCTGGTTGGTACCCACGCACTCCTGAGGAGGACGCACAATGTGTATCGCGTTGTTCGTCCAGTACATCATGCTTTCGTACTGACTAACATATTTTATTCTCTCCCCGACAGCATGCTTTTCACACAGGAACAGAGCAACACAGCGAACACTCTGCTCCACACAAGCCGATTAGTGTCAGAGCGTCGTGCATGCAGAGGAAACTACTGCGCTATCATGACGTGAGTGTTGTAATGAGTGAATCGTTATCGCTTGTTCGATCGGGCCTCGTTCTGAAACGCTGTTTATTGGTTTTCTTTTTCTAGATTAAAAAAAAAAGTAGTAGCGCCCCCCAAATAGCGGGGAGGGGGGGATAGAAGCGAAGACGCCGAAAGCAAGCAGCAAGCAGAGCAAAAATGAAATGCCTACAGCACTAGGTATTCCCAGGCGGTCACCCATCCAAGTACTAACCTAGCCCGATCGGGCTTAACTTCGGTGATCGGACGAGAACCGGTGTTTTCCCGATGGTATGGCCGTAGACAGAAGTTGGAGGTCACTAGAATCTATTTTATAGGGGAGCTTCGTAGAATGGTTGCGTTGGCTTCGAGACATTTCGGGGCATTCGGGGGAGAGTTGGGCAAGTTGGAAAACATGTGAAAAACGTGGTTGTCAGGCAGCACTGACTGACAATGCATCACTAGTGCTTGCCGCACGGCCTTGCTCGATTGCCGTACCGTGCCATAGTATAGTGCACACGCAGATTTGTCGTTGTTTTGTGCTCTAGCTCCCACATGGCCAGTGCGCCTTTTGGCGACGGCGTCCCCAATTTTGGAGAAGGAAGGGCATCGCTTCTCGGCCTTTTGGCTAAGATCAAGTGTAGTATCTGTTCTTATCAGCTTAATATCTGATACGCTGCTCATTGAGTAGCTCATATATTAAACTGATTTTTGGAATTAGGCTGTGGAAAAGAGGCTTGCCTCGTCCCAGCCACGGGTCGTCTCGGTATTGCACTACCTCCGAGTATGGCCCCCTTCCCTTTGGGAAGAACCCAACATCCCTATTAACTGGACGAACGAATCGTTTTCCTTTACGGATAACGTACAGGATGGTACAAGTATGTGGCACGGAAGGGGGAGAGGCACGGACGGGTCGTCGTCGCGCTCCCACATGGAATACGACCGTCACGGATGCGAGGTTATTTTACCGTGCGTTAGGCAAGTCATACTTACCTGACGCGGGAGGCAACTGTGATCATGAAGGCAGTCCTCTCAGGGCGAGGCCCTTTCATTGCACTTCGATTGGGTTGACCCCTGCGATTACCCCAAATGTGGGTAACTCGAGCGTATAATTTCTGGTAGTGGGGACCTGCGTTCGCGCTCGTCCCCGAACAACCAACTTGTATCCAATTCTCATGTCTTTTCTAGTGCGCGTTAGTGAATAATACGATCGTAGTACAACAATACGAATGTAGTACTAAGAATGCCTAGAATACTAGAATGACTCGCTCGTGCTTGACGTGGCTAGACTACTACTACTACTAGACACGAACTAGCGAGAGTAGTTAGAACGATGTCGACGACAAACCGAATCGTTTAACCAATTCACGGCTCAACGCTGGTTGGTACCCACGCACTCCTGAGGAGGACGCACAATGTGTATCGCGTTGTTCGTCCAGTACATCATGCTTTCGTACTGACTAACATATTTTATTCTCTCCCCGACAGCATGCTTTTCACACAGGAACAGAGCAACACAGCGAACACTCTGCTCCACACAAGCCGATTAGTGTCAGAGCGTCGTGCATGCAGAGGAAACTACTGCGCTATCATGACGTGAGTGTTGTAATGAGTGAATCGTTATCGCTTGTTCGATCGGGCCTCGTTCTGAAACGCTGTTTATTGGTTTTCTTTTTCTAGATTAAAAAAAAAAGTAGTAGCGCCCCCCAAATAGCGGGGAGGGGGGGATAGAAGCGAAGACGCCGAAAGCAAGCAGCAAGCAGAGCAAAAATGAAATGCCTACAGCACTAGGTATTCCCAGGCGGTCACCCATCCAAGTACTAACCTAGCCCGATCGGGCTTAACTTCGGTGATCGGACGAGAACCGGTGTTTTCCCGATGGTATGGCCGTAGACAGAAGTTGGAGGTCACTAGAATCTATTTTATAGGGGAGCTTCGTAGAATGGTTGCGTTGGCTTCGAGACATTTCGGGGCATTCGGGGGAGGTTGGGCAAGTTGGAAAACATGTGAAAAACGTGGTTGTCAGGCAGCACTGACTGACAATGCATCACTAGTGCTTGCCGCACGGCCTTGCTCGATTGCCGTACCGTGCCATAGTATAGTGCACACGCAGATTTGTCGTTGTTTTGTGCTCTAGCTCCCACATGGCCAGTGCGCCTTTTGGCGACGGCGTCCCCAATTTTGGAGAAGGAAGGGCATCGCTTCTCGGCCTTTTGGCTAAGATCAAGTGTAGTATCTGTTCTTATCAGCTTAATATCTGATACGCTGCTCATTGAGTAGCTCATATATTAAACTGATTTTTGGAATTAGGCTGTGGAAAAGAGGCTTGCCTCGTCCCAGCCACGGGTCGTCTCGGTATTGCACTACCTCCGAGTATGGCCCCCTTCCCTTTGGGAAGAACCCAACATCCCTATTAACTGGACGAACGAATCGTTTTCCTTTACGGATAACGTACAGGATGGTACAAGTATGTGGCACGGAAGGGGGAGAGGCACGGACGGGTCGTCGTCGCGCTCCCACATGGAATACGACCGTCACGGATGCGAGGTTATTTTACCGTGCGTTAGGCAAGTCATACTTACCTGACGCGGGAGGCAACTGTGATCATGAAGGCAGTCCTCTCAGGGCGAGGCCCTTTCATTGCACTTCGATTGGGTTGACCCCTGCGATTACCCCAAATGTGGGTAACTCGAGCGTATAATTTCTGGTAGTGGGGACCTGCGTTCGCGCTCGTCCCCGAACAACCAACTTGTATCCAATTCTCATGTCTTTTCTAGTGCGCGTTAGTGAATAATACGATCGTAGTACAACAATACGAATGTAGTACTAAGAATGCCTAGAATACTAGAATGACTCGCTCGTGCTTGACGTGGCTAGACTACTACTACTACTAGACACGAACTAGCGAGAGTAGTTAGAACGATGTCGACGACAAACCGAATCGTTTAACCAATTCACGGCTCAACGCTGGTTGGTACCCACGCACTCCTGAGGAGGACGCACAATGTGTATCGCGTTGTTCGTCCAGTACATCATGCTTTCGTACTGACTAACATATTTTATTCTCTCCCCGACAGCATGCTTTTCACACAGGAACAGAGCAACACAGCGAACACTCTGCTCCACACAAGCCGATTAGTGTCAGAGCGTCGTGCATGCAGAGGAAACTACTGCGCTATCATGACGTGAGTGTTGTAATGAGTGAATCGTTATCGCTTGTTCGATCGGGCCTCGTTCTGAAACGCTGTTTATTGGTTTTCTTTTTCTAGATTAAAAAAAAAAGTAGTAGCGCCCCCCAAATAGCGGGGAGGGGGGGATAGAAGCGAAGACGCCGAAAGCAAGCAGCAAGCAGAGCAAAAATGAAATGCCTACAGCACTAGGTATTCCCAGGCGGTCACCCATCCAAGTACTAACCTAGCCCGATCGGGCTTAACTTCGGTGATCGGACGAGAACCGGTGTTTTCCCGATGGTATGGCCGTAGACAGAAGTTGGAGGTCACTAGAATCTATTTTATAGGGGAGCTTCGTAGAATGGTTGCGTTGGCTTCGAGACATTTCGGGGCATTCGGGGGAGAGTTGGGCAAGTTGGAAAACATGTGAAAAACGTGGTTGTCAGGCAGCACTGACTGACAATGCATCACTAGTGCTTGCCGCACGGCCTTGCTCGATTGCCGTACCGTGCCATAGTATAGTGCACACGCAGATTTGTCGTTGTTTTGTGCTCTAGCTCCCACATGGCCAGTGCGCCTTTTGGCGACGGCGTCCCCAATTTTGGAGAAGGAAGGGCATCGCTTCTCGGCCTTTTGGCTAAGATCAAGTGTAGTATCTGTTCTTATCAGCTTAATATCTGATACGCTGCTCATTGAGTAGCTCATATATTAAACTGATTTTTGGAATTAGGCTGTGGAAAAGAGGCTTGCCTCGTCCCAGCCACGGGTCGTCTCGGTATTGCACTACCTCCGAGTATGGCCCCCTTCCCTTTGGGAAGAACCCAACATCCCTATTAACTGGACGAACGAATCGTTTTCCTTTACGGATAACGTACAGGATGGTACAAGTATGTGGCACGGAAGGGGGAGAGGCACGGACGGGTCGTCGTCGCGCTCCCACATGGAATACGACCGTCACGGATGCGAGGTTATTTTACCGTGCGTTAGGCAAGTCATACTTACCTGACGCGGGAGGCAACTGTGATCATGAAGGCAGTCCTCTCAGGGCGAGGCCCTTTCATTGCACTTCGATTGGGTTGACCCCTGCGATTACCCCAAATGTGGGTAACTCGAGCGTATAATTTCTGGTAGTGGGGACCTGCGTTCGCGCTCGTCCCCGAACAACCAACTTGTATCCAATTCTCATGTCTTTTCTAGTGCGCGTTAGTGAATAATACGATCGTAGTACAACAATACGAATGTAGTACTAAGAATGCCTAGAATACTAGAATGACTCGCTCGTGCTTGACGTGGCTAGACTACTACTACTACTAGACACGAACTAGCGAGAGTAGTTAGAACGATGTCGACGACAAACCGAATCGTTTAACCAATTCACGGCTCAACGCTGGTTGGTACCCACGCACTCCTGAGGAGGACGCACAATGTGTATCGCGTTGTTCGTCCAGTACATCATGCTTTCGTACTGACTAACATATTTTATTCTCTCCCCGACAGCATGCTTTTCACACAGGAACAGAGCAACACAGCGAACACTCTGCTCCACACAAGCCGATTAGTGTCAGAGCGTCGTGCATGCAGAGGAAACTACTGCGCTATCATGACGTGAGTGTTGTAATGAGTGAATCGTTATCGCTTGTTCGATCGGGCCTCGTTCTGAAACGCTGTTTATTGGTTTTCTTTTTCTAGATTAAAAAAAAAAGTAGTAGCGCCCCCCAAATAGCGGGGAGGGGGGGATAGAAGCGAAGACGCCGAAAGCAAGCAGCAAGCAGAGCAAAAATGAAATGCCTACAGCACTAGGTATTCCCAGGCGGTCACCCATCCAAGTACTAACCTAGCCCGATCGGGCTTAACTTCGGTGATCGGACGAGAACCGGTGTTTTCCCGATGGTATGGCCGTAGACAGAAGTTGGAGGTCACTAGAATCTATTTTATAGGGGAGCTTCGTAGAATGGTTGCGTTGGCTTCGAGACATTTCGGGGCATTCGGGGGAGAGTTGGGCAAGTTGGAAAACATGTGAAAAACGTGGTTGTCAGGCAGCACTGACTGACAATGCATCACTAGTGCTTGCCGCACGGCCTTGCTCGATTGCCGTACCGTGCCATAGTATAGTGCACACGCAGATTTGTCGTTGTTTTGTGCTCTAGCTCCCACATGGCCAGTGCGCCTTTTGGCGACGGCGTCCCCAATTTTGGAGAAGGAAGGGCATCGCTTCTCGGCCTTTTGGCTAAGATCAAGTGTAGTATCTGTTCTTATCAGCTTAATATCTGATACGCTGCTCATTGAGTAGCTCATATATTAAACTGATTTTTGGAATTAGGCTGTGGAAAAGAGGCTTGCCTCGTCCCAGCCACGGGTCGTCTCGGTATTGCACTACCTCCGAGTATGGCCCCCTTCCCTTTGGGAAGAACCCAACATCCCTATTAACTGGACGAACGAATCGTTTTCCTTTACGGATAACGTACAGGATGGTACAAGTATGTGGCACGGAAGGGGGAGAGGCACGGACGGGTCGTCGTCGCGCTCCCACATGGAATACGACCGTCACGGATGCGAGGTTATTTTACCGTGCGTTAGGCAAGTCATACTTACCTGACGCGGGAGGCAACTGTGATCATGAAGGCAGTCCTCTCAGGGCGAGGCCCTTTCATTGCACTTCGATTGGGTTGACCCCTGCGATTACCCCAAATGTGGGTAACTCGAGCGTATAATTTCTGGTAGTGGGGACCTGCGTTCGCGCTCGTCCCCGAACAACCAACTTGTATCCAATTCTCATGTCTTTTCTAGTGCGCGTTAGTGAATAATACGATCGTAGTACAACAATACGAATGTAGTACTAAGAATGCCTAGAATACTAGAATGACTCGCTCGTGCTTGACGTGGCTAGACTACTACTACTACTAGACACGAACTAGCGAGAGTAGTTAGAACGATGTCGACGACAAACCGAATCGTTTAACCAATTCACGGCTCAACGCTGGTTGGTACCCACGCACTCCTGAGGAGGACGCACAATGTGTATCGCGTTGTTCGTCCAGTACATCATGCTTTCGTACTGACTAACATATTTTATTCTCTCCCCGACAGCATGCTTTTCACACAGGAACAGAGCAACACAGCGAACACTCTGCTCCACACAAGCCGATTAGTGTCAGAGCGTCGTGCATGCAGAGGAAACTACTGCGCTATCATGACGTGAGTGTTGTAATGAGTGAATCGTTATCGCTTGTTCGATCGGGCCTCGTTCTGAAACGCTGTTTATTGGTTTTCTTTTTCTAGATTAAAAAAAAAAGTAGTAGCGCCCCCCAAATAGCGGGGAGGGGGGGATAGAAGCGAAGACGCCGAAAGCAAGCAGCAAGCAGAGCAAAAATGAAATGCCTACAGCACTAGGTATTCCCAGGCGGTCACCCATCCAAGTACTAACCTAGCCCGATCGGGCTTAACTTCGGTGATCGGACGAGAACCGGTGTTTTCCCGATGGTATGGCCGTAGACAGAAGTTGGAGGTCACTAGAATCTATTTTATAGGGGAGCTTCGTAGAATGGTTGCGTTGGCTTCGAGACATTTCGGGGCATTCGGGGGAGAGTTGGGCAAGTTGGAAAACATGTGAAAAACGTGGTTGTCAGGCAGCACTGACTGACAATGCATCACTAGTGCTTGCCGCACGGCCTTGCTCGATTGCCGTACCGTGCCATAGTATAGTGCACACGCAGATTTGTCGTTGTTTTGTGCTCTAGCTCCCACATGGCCAGTGCGCCTTTTGGCGACGGCGTCCCCAATTTTGGAGAAGGAAGGGCATCGCTTCTCGGCCTTTTGGCTAAGATCAAGTGTAGTATCTGTTCTTATCAGCTTAATATCTGATACGCTGCTCATTGAGTAGCTCATATATTAAACTGATTTTTGGAATTAGGCTGTGGAAAAGAGGCTTGCCTCGTCCCAGCCACGGGTCGTCTCGGTATTGCACTACCTCCGAGTATGGCCCCCTTCCCTTTGGGAAGAACCCAACATCCCTATTAACTGGACGAACGAATCGTTTTCCTTTACGGATAACGTACAGGATGGTACAAGTATGTGGCACGGAAGGGGGAGAGGCACGGACGGGTCGTCGTCGCGCTCCCACATGGAATACGACCGTCACGGATGCGAGGTTATTTTACCGTGCGTTAGGCAAGTCATACTTACCTGACGCGGGAGGCAACTGTGATCATGAAGGCAGTCCTCTCAGGGCGAGGCCCTTTCATTGCACTTCGATTGGGTTGACCCCTGCGATTACCCCAAATGTGGGTAACTCGAGCGTATAATTTCTGGTAGTGGGGACCTGCGTTCGCGCTCGTCCCCGAACAACCAACTTGTATCCAATTCTCATGTCTTTTCTAGTGCGCGTTAGTGAATAATACGATCGTAGTACAACAATACGAATGTAGTACTAAGAATGCCTAGAATACTAGAATGACTCGCTCGTGCTTGACGTGGCTAGACTACTACTACTACTAGACACGAACTAGCGAGAGTAGTTAGAACGATGTCGACGACAAACCGAATCGTTTAACCAATTCACGGCTCAACGCTGGTTGGTACCCACGCACTCCTGAGGAGGACGCACAATGTGTATCGCGTTGTTCGTCCAGTACATCATGCTTTCGTACTGACTAACATATTTTATTCTCTCCCCGACAGCATGCTTTTCACACAGGAACAGAGCAACACAGCGAACACTCTGCTCCACACAAGCCGATTAGTGTCAGAGCGTCGTGCATGCAGAGGAAACTACTGCGCTATCATGACGTGAGTGTTGTAATGAGTGAATCGTTATCGCTTGTTCGATCGGGCCTCGTTCTGAAACGCTGTTTATTGGTTTTCTTTTTCTAGATTAAAAAAAAAAGTAGTAGCGCCCCCCAAATAGCGGGGAGGGGGGGATAGAAGCGAAGACGCCGAAAGCAAGCAGCAAGCAGAGCAAAAATGAAATGCCTACAGCACTAGGTATTCCCAGGCGGTCACCCATCCAAGTACTAACCTAGCCCGATCGGGCTTAACTTCGGTGATCGGACGAGAACCGGTGTTTTCCCGATGGTATGGCCGTAGACAGAAGTTGGAGGTCACTAGAATCTATTTTATAGGGGAGCTTCGTAGAATGGTTGCGTTGGCTTCGAGACATTTCGGGGCATTCGGGGGAGAGTTGGGCAAGTTGGAAAACATGTGAAAAACGTGGTTGTCAGGCAGCACTGACTGACAATGCATCACTAGTGCTTGCCGCACGGCCTTGCTCGATTGCCGTACCGTGCCATAGTATAGTGCACACGCAGATTTGTCGTTGTTTTGTGCTCTAGCTCCCACATGGCCAGTGCGCCTTTTGGCGACGGCGTCCCCAATTTTGGAGAAGGAAGGGCATCGCTTCTCGGCCTTTTGGCTAAGATCAAGTGTAGTATCTGTTCTTATCAGCTTAATATCTGATACGCTGCTCATTGAGTAGCTCATATATTAAACTGATTTTTGGAATTAGGCTGTGGAAAAGAGGCTTGCCTCGTCCCAGCCACGGGTCGTCTCGGTATTGCACTACCTCCGAGTATGGCCCCCTTCCCTTTGGGAAGAACCCAACATCCCTATTAACTGGACGAACGAATCGTTTTCCTTTACGGATAACGTACAGGATGGTACAAGTATGTGGCACGGAAGGGGGAGAGGCACGGACGGGTCGTCGTCGCGCTCCCACATGGAATACGACCGTCACGGATGCGAGGTTATTTTACCGTGCGTTAGGCAAGTCATACTTACCTGACGCGGGAGGCAACTGTGATCATGAAGGCAGTCCTCTCAGGGCGAGGCCCTTTCATTGCACTTCGATTGGGTTGACCCCTGCGATTACCCCAAATGTGGGTAACTCGAGCGTATAATTTCTGGTAGTGGGGACCTGCGTTCGCGCTCGTCCCCGAACAACCAACTTGTATCCAATTCTCATGTCTTTTCTAGTGCGCGTTAGTGAATAATACGATCGTAGTACAACAATACGAATGTAGTACTAAGAATGCCTAGAATACTAGAATGACTCGCTCGTGCTTGACGTGGCTAGACTACTACTACTACTAGACACGAACTAGCGAGAGTAGTTAGAACGATGTCGACGACAAACCGAATCGTTTAACCAATTCACGGCTCAACGCTGGTTGGTACCCACGCACTCCTGAGGAGGACGCACAATGTGTATCGCGTTGTTCGTCCAGTACATCATGCTTTCGTACTGACTAACATATTTTATTCTCTCCCCGACAGCATGCTTTTCACACAGGAACAGAGCAACACAGCGAACACTCTGCTCCACACAAGCCGATTAGTGTCAGAGCGTCGTGCATGCAGAGGAAACTACTGCGCTATCATGACGTGAGTGTTGTAATGAGTGAATCGTTATCGCTTGTTCGATCGGGCCTCGTTCTGAAACGCTGTTTATTGGTTTTCTTTTTCTAGATTAAAAAAAAAAGTAGTAGCGCCCCCCAAATAGCGGGGAGGGGGGGATAGAAGCGAAGACGCCGAAAGCAAGCAGCAAGCAGAGCAAAAATGAAATGCCTACAGCACTAGGTATTCCCAGGCGGTCACCCATCCAAGTACTAACCTAGCCCGATCGGGCTTAACTTCGGTGATCGGACG
>JAOWCC010001145.1:0-33208 GCA_030867875.1 Actinernus sp. WN-2022 | reverse complement strand
ATGACTTATTGGCGGTTATATAACCCTGGCAGCTCTATTTTGCAGTTTCTGTACCTTGTTTAATAAAGAGTTGTTCCGATGTTATCCCACACAGGACAACAATACAATATTTGAAGTTCATTGTTCTAATTTTTGTAATAAAAGCGCCCACTGAGGAAACTGTATAATAGAATAAAATCAGCATAAATCGTATTTTTTTTTTTATATCGTCATGTAGCAGCAGCCCGCCAAGCGAGGGAATCGGAGAAGGGACATCAGAAGTGCCATCACAAGTGCCAAGGTAATCCTCCCCATTTGAGCAAGAGGCCGAAAGTCTGAAAGAAACACAGACCATTTGAAACGCGACATGGCGACAGAACAACACAATTCGACAACAAGCTAGCGAATGCTAAATGCGTTTCTTTCTTTCTTGTCTTTTTTTTTTTTTTTTTGGACTATCGCAGCTCAGACGGCGAGGAACTGGGAGAAGAACGGATCCACACATCGCGATCTTCTCGTTTGGCTGGTGGTTGGCAGTTTATAGATCGCGAGGCACAAGTAGACGGGTGAGTACTTGTATGAATCGAGATCACGATTGTCAATTAAAGGAGCGGTGTCGCGGTTAGAGAGACTCCCCTCCCCTTCCCATCATGCACCCCTCTTCTAGGTGTAGATCTCATATTGCACAACCTTTTCAATCAAGCTTCAAAGGAAGAGAACTTATAACCGTTGGAATCCAATTAACTTCCAACGATGGAACAACGTTACGATGCACGCGCAAAACCACGACACGGCGCCTTTAATTACCGAATTGAGCTTTTTCAAACAGCAGCAACAACAACAATAATAATAATAATGATAATGACAATAATAGCAATAATAGTTGATAATGACGTCGAAGCTCGTGTGATTGTATACCGTGCAGCAACGACTCGCAAACCGTAAGGTGAAAACTACAACTGCAGCTTATCTGCACTGTGGCGCAGTGTTATATGCGTGCGTGCCTGGACTTAACATTTTTCTCAACCCTGTTTCGTTGGTTACATGGTTTTCCACTCGTTCGTTGCATGGGTTGTGCCGTGTTTTTTTGTTTTTTGTTTTGTTTTCACCACAATGTACAATAGGCAATGCACGAGACAACGTACGTAATCATGAAATAGCATAATCAATCGTGCAACATGTACTGTTCCCCAGAAGTGGTCGCCGCGGTACCGATGAAGACGAGGGAGAAGGCGAAGGAGAACTCTCGCAGCTAATAGACGACTCGCGGGTCGAGAATACGATGTCGCCTTCTGCCTACCGCAGCTTCGACCACGCCGCTGAACGAAGACAGGAGCTCGCGATGCAACCATACTTCCCCGAAGCTTTTGCTACGTCGCCGGAAGAACCTCTTTGCTTCGACTTCAATCTGGCTGTATTAGACTCTTTGAAGATTCCCCTGCCCCTTAGGGCACCAGAACGCCTACGCCGCGATGGGTCCGACGAGGACAGCACTAGCAGCGACGACGAAAGCGGCGACAAAACCTTCGAGAGTCGCAAAGAGGCAATAAAGTATTGCAGGGCGAAGCTTAGAAGGTGGACGCCTCTGCAGGAGAGCGGCGAAAGTCAGGCCGGACCGGAGAAAAAGCCAAAGCGTCGACGTCATCCTGGCATAAACAAGCAGGCCATGTTTCACTTGGAAGGGAGAGAGCTATCGCAACTCTTGCAGAGTGGACGGAGCGAGTTCGACGAGAATTTAAAACTTGTCAGGGAAGACCGGTATGTTAGTACACAGATGTCCGTTTTGCCGTGATTTTGCCGTGCGCCTGCCCTCGCGTATAGATGCGCGGGTAACTTTGGACGTTCTCTGCGCATCTATGCGAGAACTGGCCCACGGCAAAACGAAGCGTATTTGTTTAAAACGGCAACGCGTCCTTTGCGGCTAGCACATCACGTGGCTGTACTGGAGAGCAATACAAATCTTAATTTATGCATTTCATCCATTTTGCATAGTTTCGCCTTAATTAATAACTCGTTAAAGAAACATTGTTAGTCACCTTGTTTTCCCAGCTGAAATTGGTAAACAAAGGCTTCCTTCCACTGGTTATCCTGTTAAACTCGCGTTTTTGATTTACTGATTTCGTGGTCTAAGCCACGTTTCATTCAACGCCAAACCATTACCCGAACTTTGATCCCTGAACCAGGCATTAACATGCATGCTTGAGTTGCCGAATGCAGGAACTAACTAACTGACTTTGCCGTTCTTTTCTTCAATACACAGGTACGGGAATGTAATGTTCCTAAATGCGCCAAGCTGGAGTTGCGCGAGTGTTCAGTTTACTCACGGCTTTCCACGGCGGCTCATAAAAGCGGACCACGGCGGGTATTTACCAGGCAATGTGATTGTGTCCGCCAAAGCAAGTAATATGTGCCTGCGAAGACTGGCGGTCGAAGATGTAGCTTGCCTGATCAGTAAAAGCTCCATCGCTGGTGCCGGATTTACCGTGGCTAGACTGTTAAACTGTCGGTACGCCGCAGTGCGCTACCACGGTAGCGAGTACTCGCCTGACTACCTCCTTCAAGCTATGCTCGAGGTAGGATTGTCATTCAGCACTTTCGAACGGGTAGGGGCGGATGTTCTGACTGGCATGTCTAAGCACCTGGTCTCACGGCAACAAGACGTCTGGTGCGATGCCCCTGACGAGAGCAGCTCCTCCACGGAAGAGAGCGACAGTGAAGAAGTAGAATCGCTAACCCGGATGGATTTTCTCCCGGCACAGCACAAGGACACCCAATTGAGTGACGACACCGCTCACGAAGCGCTGACGAAAATCCTGTGCAACACCACGCAAGCGACGCAGACGGAACTTCCCGTCGACGAGTCTAGACCGGAACGACACGACACGCAACGACGACGACACGCAACGACGCGATCCAACAAGCGCAGAGCAGCTGGTGCGACCAATTCGTCGTCAAGCGGAAACAAGCAGAGGAAAGGTTCGTCGCAGCAGCGTGGCGATGGCCCAACGGAACCAGAGAGTGAGGGCACTTCAAGCCAACTCGTAGCTCCAGGCTGCTACGACCTGCCAGCAGTTGGTGTGCCCGCTGGCTTGGTCAGCGATGCCTTACCAGACAGCGCCTCGCTGAAGAGCTTGTGTGACTACACGGCCAGGAACCGCCCGTTTACCATGCAGGTAAGAGTCATGCACTATTCTACGTCTGCATGCACGCTCTCCTATATATACGTTCTATCGACGCAATAAGCGTACAGTCTGTTCGACTTGGGTTTCGGGCCTGCTGAGTTTGTTTGTATTCCGCCCTTGCTCCGAGGGTTTTTCTCCCTAAACCTAAATGCGATCTGTGGTTTAACCAGGTCCTGCCTTTGACCAGCCCCTATGGTTGTTTCGGGTCCCCGTTAAGTAATAGTCCAGCTAAGAACTAGGCAGTCCAACGGCAAGGAATGTAGAAAGGTGCTAATTTTCTATTCTTCTTTCTCGTAATTTCATTGGTTGATACTCATAAATTCAATAGAAACCCATCGAAATAACGCATTTTCCTTCGATAATTTTGGAGGTTTGAATTTAGTTTTGATCAAATGGTTTCATTTCGAAGAATATCGTATGTGGGGAAAGTTCTCGAATTTGCGATTGAAAAATCTTTTGTTTTCTCCATTTCTGATTGGCTGGACGGCAGTTGCTTTGAGTTTTCTCAGCATAACCAATAGTTTATTTTCTGGGTGTAATTTCTATTGTGGACATCTCATACAGCACTTAAGGCATATTCAAGCAAAATCGTATGTGGGATATGCTCATTGCCGCAAGCCTATTGTTCTTTGCCTAGTTCTTATGCGGACCATTACTTAAAATTCAGAGTTTTCTTTCGCTCACTCCTTTTTGTTCTTCTTTTTTTTTTTCCCTTTCTTTTTCATCTTTGGTTTGGACAGGAAATTCGAAGCTCTTGCCGCCCTCCCGATCCGAACAACGTAGACTTCACCAGCGCACGAGAGGTGCACAGATTGGCCGAAAACCTCACAGCAGCGTACCAAACGAGTGGCGCGCAGGCCGTACTGCAGCGACTGTGGAACGTGTGCAAGGAAGACTGCGACTGTGCTGCGGACAGCTGCTCTTTGAAATCGGGTGGCTCGCTGCGCGACGCTGTGAACTGCGAAGGATCAGGTTGTCGCGTCTGTGTCTTCTTCACGCAGCATGCCAAGCTGACAGAGGACAGCGTGGGATTTGCCACCGACAAAAATAAGCGTCTTGCTGTACTGTTGGACCTCTCGACGGCTGTGGCGAACCTTTTCCCGCGCCACAACTTGGAGCACGGAGCACAGCAAAAGAAGAGACGCCTGAAGGAGGAACTGTCGTCTGTGCTGTGTTGCCAGGAAAACAGACTTGGATGCATTCGAGCCTTGGGAAAGCTCGCAGAATTCGTGCCACGAATCAGATGTGTGCAGCTGAAAAGCGGCTGGTCGCAGTTTTGGCCGCAACTTCGCAAGATCGCCAAAGCGGTCAACAAACAGCCCAGCACCGAATGCAAGTTGGTGGTATTGGCCGCTTTGAGATTGCGTATCCCTGCCGCCGAGTGGGGCTTCTTTTTGTCAACGGGGACACAGGAGGAAGCCAGCATAGTCCGGAAGACTTTCCTGTCTGACCCACCGTCGCCAGAAGAGACGATTGCCTCCAGTTCAGCAGTTGTTGTAGTGCCGCAGCACGCGAGGTGAACAGTTCCACGTTTCCGTGTTCGGTCGGAATGTCCACCTATATACGAACACTAGTTTTGGTTACTCTTATATTAAGTCACGTGAGTGTATTTGTTTCATTATTTCAAACAGAGACTTTCAAAGTACTTTTGCCAAATACAGTTGAACAAAGGGAGGTCTCTCGATTGATGACGGAAATTATTGAGTAAGAGGTCCTTTAAAGGCCTCCTGCAATTCGGACTGGACGGCATTTCAAAGTCCGCGCAGTTAGTTCCAGTCCTGGAACTAATTGCGCGGACTTTGAAATCAACGCGTCATCTCCCTTAGATTGACTAATATCATCAATTGTCAAAATCGCTAGAATTGATTATAATCATCATTCTAAGACAAATCCTAACCCGAACTACAAACCGAACCCTAACCATCGGACGAGTTCACGGGTAAACGACGGGTTCTCACTCACCTAGAGCTAGGGTTCGCAGGTAAACAAGAAAGGAAGGTAAACGAGAGAAGAATTTGTTTTGAGCGCTCCTACTCGGGCTCGAACTCGTAACCGTTTGCGTGTAGTGCTTGGTAGTACAGACGCCATGACCACTACACTAAGCGCGTCTACCGCCGTTCGGAATTTGACAATTGTCTATCTTTATATATACTTGACTGGCTTTTAACCTCGAGGTTAAATTGAGGATTATAATAAATTTTAGCGATTTTGACAATTGATGATATTAGTCAATCTAAGGGAGATAACGTGTTGTTGAAATGCCGTCCAGTCCGAATTGGAGGCATTTAAACATTACTTTAAAGAACGCCTTGCATGTCGTCGTCTCAATTAAGCCTCGGTCAGGCGTATCTAGCAAATGAAGAAAAACAAAACTGCCCTAGCAAACTGTACAGTGTAGGTAACTACATAGCTGGCAAATTGTTATTGCATGATCTACCTTAGTGTATGCGTTGTGCATTGCATGTGCATTGTGAAAGTAAAGAACTTTTAACGTACCACAAGTGTTGCTTGTTTCCATCACTGGCTATCGTATATAGTAATGACAGTCACACTTCGGTGCAGCGCAACCTTGAGTTCGTGAGCTGTCGAAAGAGTAAGACATTAAGACATTACTTTGATACTGCTTTTAAACTTCTCATGCAAGCATGTTACTCAAAGGCATGGTCGACTATTAGGAATTGTGATGAATTAACACTCTCAATTCGCCGGCCATCTTTGTCGGTTTTAAATGAAATACTGACTCTAGAAATCTTTAATGAGGCGTTGATCGTGACGTGTCACCAAAGACACGAGAATGGGCCGGTCACATTGCATTTTTTTTAAGTGCTGCTTATCTGATTACACTTCTGGTTGTTTCTAAAACTCCGTTTGGAATTGGTCGACATTTTGCCATTGGAGGTGAGAAAGTTGCGATAAATTGCTTCCAAGAACAACGGGGTCGCCTGATTCTCTATTTTCGAACTATCTATACTATTTAGAAGCGATACGCAAGGAATTGTTACTTTAAAAATGCAATGTATCCGGCCCATTTCGAGATGCAATTTCCTATACTCAGGCCTGATTCTCAAACGGCTTTGTAATGCTTAGTGATTGGACAAGCATAATCTCCATAATGCCACGGTGCCTACAACTCAAGTCTATGCAGACAACATTCACTGAAATCGTTAAAATAATACAGCTGCCTCGACCCCCGGGCTAACCACGGAGATATGTGGGGGAATCACGCAGGAGGATTGAATGCAAACATTGCCCCTGGGGTCGGGGAAATGCTTGACTTTGTTCTAGGGTTGGAAAACTGGGGTGGGGGGATTTGTTCCTTAAAGATACTATGAAGGTCAGTGAAGTGTTAATTAATAAAGTTCCATTCTCTGTTGAAAATAGAGTGTTCAATGCTATTGAAATAACGTTAGTAACGAGATTCCATGCAGTAGTCAATTCATGCAGGTCCAGCGATCTCATTTCGTGCAAAATGACGGGGGATTGTATAGGTCGTGGAAGACCTAACCAGGGGACTTTGAAAGGGACGATTCCCCTACCCCTGGGGGAAATCGTCAAGATTTGTTCTGTCCCCCTGGTCAGCCCGGGGGTCGACCCCTCGGGGAAGCCGCTGATAGGTGCATTAGTTTAAAACATTCTTCTTGGGGTTATAGTATTAAGGAGTCAAACACACGGATCGACTCCTAAACTCGAAACAAGCTAATTATTTCACATTTCATGGATCACCATCAAATATTTTCTCGCGCGCGTGATTGGTTGAATGTGTCACGTGACCTACAAGCGCGCCTCAAAGAAAATATTTCAAGGATGATAACAACAATAACCTACATTGCGGCCTTGATATTTGTCCTTGGACTGAGATTATCTCATCCTAGAAGCTCTCGGGAACTGTTCTCTTTTCGGATCAGATAATGTCCGCGGACGAAATATCAGGGCATATTTCCACGCCACAAATAGGTCATTGTATTTATATCTTTAAGTTATGCAGATATTTATACACATTTTAGACATACCTGATTTGCACTACATCAGTTCATCACCAACAAAAATAATAGACAACGGACATATCCAACGAACAGATCTAAAGAGCAACAAATATGGAATAGGTCAGTTTAAATGCCCGAAATTCTCGCCTTCTCGGTCGGCCATTTTGACCGCCACTTAACTTATGACCAACTCAACACTTACTGGCTTGCACTTACAAATAAGAAACATGTACCAGCGCGAACCTAGAGTCCTATAGAACTACGGGCACAGTTTTTTAGCTCCTCAAATCACCCTCTTCCCACGCAAAAAGAAGAAATAACATTCTCGACCCAGATCTACTCCGACACAGGTAGCCCGCACAAACGTAAACAAACCTAGTCTTCCCGCCTACCATCATGCATCAGTCAGGGCACGTGCTAAAGCCAAAATCTTCATCGCACTTCGCGTGATCGGTCGAGGAAATGGACGAGAGCAGGTCTTTCGCCTCTCCACAGCCGAAGATAGTGAATTACGAATCGTCGGAGGGGGAACAGTCCGTAAGAGATACATCTCCAGTACAGGGCAGTTTTGCCAACGACAGCACAAGCGAAAGTGAACACGATGTGTATGTGTCATCAGCGGAACCTCACCTCGAAATTGTGCCCGAATATTCCTCCGACTTCTCCTCTTCCCTAAGCCCTTCATATTCTGCTAGTTCGGACAGCAGTAGCACTTCCTCTGACCCTAGTGTGGTGGAATTGGAACGTAATCTAAGTGACGTGGAACAAATTTTGGATAATGAAACTACTCCTCAGCTCAACCAAGTCCAGCAAAGCCTATCACTTCCTCTCAGCTCTCAAGAAGATCAACAAAGCCAAAGACCTTGCAAGAAGCAACGTACGAATAGTACTGCATACGCGCTAACCGTTGCTCAGATGCCATCAAAAGTCTCAAAAATCCTCTCAGATGCCGCGAACTTTTTCACAAAGACTCTAAATTTAGAACGTCTTGGCCCACCTATATCCGAGGCCACCTTCTCCAAAGTTAAAGAGAGAATATGTTGTAAGTATAGCTTGATTTGTTTGGTATCACAGGGTTACCTAGTAACGCTTACTGTTATAATCCCCCATGTAACTTTGACATGGTCTCAAAAAGTGTAAGCAATATGTAAGGTTTGCCAATTGCCCACTACCTGGACGGCAGTATATCAAATAATTAAGCACTGTATACAGGCAGAGGTCTCTAATTCCCTTTCTCTCAAAGAGATCTCTGCTAGTAGGGAATGGTGAAGGGAAACTGCTGGATATGTAAATTGTTTATTCACAAAACAAAACTCTTTCCTATATTGTTACATGTAATACCATGAGCCCAAGTCGATCTACCAACCTTTGGAATGAATCACGTACAGCTAATTTTAATATTATTTTTCTTTCATTCCTTCTATATTGTCAGGCTACTTAGGATATCTGCACTCGGAACGAAACATGCCCTTGGTCAGTCTTGGCGACTCCGTCTTCCAAAATTCAAGCTGCATAGAAGGGTATCTGATTTATTTAACTGTGAGTATGTAACCTAGCTAGCATTCACCATGCCTCTTTGATGCTAAATCCCCTAGCCCCCCCCCCCCCCCCCCCCCACTACCATTGGGTTATCAACATGCAAGCAGAACACTTACTGTGGGACTACTTGTAATTATTGGGGTCACTTAGACAACAAGAATCCATTGCATTTGTAGAACAAAAACAAAGAATTTGAACTTTTGGTCACCGGTCACAGTGAACGAAGAGCCATTTATTCATTTAGAGCCATTCATTTGTTTACTCAGGCTTCTCACCACTTGTCATTTTCACTCAAACACACAGGACAGCAGGAAACTGAACCCAAGTACTGTTTCTAACCATGTGGGTGGTATTCTCTACATGCTCAAATATCTTAATCGCAGCTCGGCACCTTTGTACAGTGACGTTCCTCTCATCAATCAGCTGAGAAAAACGGCCACGCATTTACAGAAGCAAGGAGATTTGGAGCGTCCCACAACTACCCATGAACTAAAGGCAGTGAACCGCTGGTTAGATTGGTACGTACTTACATTATCAATACGTACTGCCTGCTAGTCAGTAAGTTATATAATCATGGCTGCAATAATAATAAAATTGTGCACAGTTTGCTGGCTGCAGTAAGTGGTGTTAAGTGCAGAGAGAAAACAATATGACTGGTATTGAATGAAGTAACTATTAGCTTAAGGACTGCATGCATGCATGGTTACGAAAAAAGAGAGCTCACATCAGACAAAACATGGCTTTGCTCTGTGAAATAGATATCCCACGTGTTATTGTCCACACAGCATGATCACATGCATAATTTGTATGTTGAATGCCCAATACATTTATTTGCATGCTTCTGTCAGAATAAAATTGCATATTGTATAATAATTCTAATAATTGCACATTTGTATACTAATTTGAGTTTATATTATTTTGCAACTGAATTGACAAAAAGTTTCTAATGAAATGAAATTTCTCTATAGGGAACAGATTGTGGGGTGTATGACGATGCAACGGCAGAAATTTGAGATGGCTAAGGGACTAAGCAAGGCGAGAGAGTGCATGGATCTTGTGTTATTGGCAATGTACTGTGAATTACCACCGGCTAGAGCTCTGGAGATCAGAACGCTTCGCATCTGCAGAGAAAGTCCACAACAGCAATTCAATGCTAGGGATTTTACTGGGAAGAATGTCCTACTGCTCAATAGCAGTGGAAGTTTAACTCTACACTTTCAAGATTACAAGACAAAAAAATATTTTGGACATGACCAGGTCACCGTGGAGGTAAGCAATATTGTCTGCTGTCTACATAAAGGGCCAAATTTTCAAATTAACTTTATTAAGTTTACACGTTTTTATTACAAATTTCGATTCCGTATCAAGTGATCGTGCAGTTGAATGGTAGAATGTTTTTTTTTATTTGAGTGTGGCATCTGCATGTATGAGTCATAGAGGTCTCCAAAATGCCAATGAATTTCACGTCAACCCCAGAATAATTTATTATACAAAAACAATAACATGGTACATTGTAGACGAGATACATGCATGACCTTTCATAATGATCTATGATGTCATTGTAGATTACTGCAAATGTTCAATTAAAATCAAATAACAGTTTCATTCACAAGGAGAAATAAATTACAGTAATTTTCTGGGTTGCAGACCTCACATTCAGTGGCATTTTGAAGATACAACCTCATGGATGCATACAATACTCAAATCAAGAAACATTTCACCTGCAGTCAATATGTGACAGGGTGACTAACAGCTAGCAGAAGTGAAAAAAGCTTTGAATGATTAGTCGTTTCTACATTGCAGGAAGGAAGCGAGCTGACCAGGATAATACGAGAATATCTAAAGACGTACAGAGCACAGCTATGCCATACGACAGATGACCAAAATTGTGTTTTTTTGGTGAGTAGAACCCAAGTCAGATTGTTTACAAATCATGTCAGTTAATTATTACCCTGGATTTGACTCATTTCAAATTATCAATGAATTATATTGGGCTATATGTGCATGTGTTTCACCATTTCCAAACAGTTGCAACTGGCCTAATATCTAACAGCAATAATCACTGGCTTACTGAAGTCTGTTAATTGTCTTAATAGAACTGATCAAGATTGTACATCATGTGTATTAATTTAGGCTAAGGGTGAATACTCCATTTCACTCATTTTGGTTAGATGTCATACACCCTAGTGCAGGTTGAAGAAAAACGAGTGTTTGTTGTTGACTGTCATGGACAAAATCTAGCCCTAACCATGTAGTTGATTCAATATCATGCACCCCTTGGACAAGTTGTTATTTCCTGTAAAAATTAACCCCTTTGGAATGAATTTGACAAAATATTCACTCTTGAGGGTTAATTTATTTCCACATTAACCCAAAGCTTCACCACTAAAGGTGAATGTTCAATCACATTCACGCCTTGCATGTTATTGTATTTCTCCCTTCTAGGCATCTAGTGGAGCTCCATTCTCTGGCCCGGCATTCACAAAGCACTTGAAACGAGTCTTTTTCAAGCTTACTGGTGTGGAAATATCGGTCAATGGGCTAAGGTCATCGTTTGTTACGTATGCATACTCTCAACGGTGAGTTTTATTCTTCTAAAAACTTTAGCTGAAATTATTGCAGCAATAGACATACTAGGCGAGAAGACCAATAAATATTTCAACAGATCCAGCTTGCACATTTGTTGTCCCAATTCAGGTCACCTGACTTTTCCCTTTTGTAATATTTTCTTGTTTTTCTCTATCCCAAAGAAGAAATTAATGTACCAACTTCTCTTACTGGAAAACAAAGTGCTAAATGTCACATGATCTCGATTGGGACAACAAATTATGTGTACAAGCTGGATCGTTCTATTTTTGTCTCTGATTTTGAACTCAGTTTATTCAAAGCATACCTTAATTCATTCAAAGCAACAGTCTTTGAACCTAGTAATGCATATACACCTATTTCAAACAAGGTTGATCAGAACGAAGAACTTAAAACTACAAATATTGAACAATAAGGCTCTATGGTTCAATGATTCAAAGACAATAGAGCTGTTGTTCAATGCTTGTAGTTAGTTCTTCGTTCTGATCAACCTTTTTTGAAACAGGTGTATTCTAAACACATTAACTAGGAGGTCCTGAAAATTATGTCACTGTACTGTAACATAGGTACATGCATCATACACATCATGTGCTGTTGGGATAATTCTGGAGTATTTGGTCCTCAGAGGTTATACCCCTGGCCCACTTTTTCAGACTAGCACAGGGGTTAATTCCTGTTCCCCCCCCCCCCCCCCACCACCACCAAAAAAAAAAACCCAAAACAAAACAACAACAAAATGAAAACAAACCATGCATTGCATAATATATCACTTCTTTCTTTGGTCATTAAACATTGTGGACTTGATCCCTCCTGTTATAAAGGGCACAGTCCAAGATATGTGTTTTATTATTGGAAAATATTTATGACTATCAAGTTAATCTTCATATTGGAAAAGTAAAAAGTAATTAAACACTGCATATAGGTTAAATGAATTATTATTGCTTTACAGAAATTGCTCTGACTCGCTGAAGACCAGTTTAGCTTTGGCACTTCGTCACTCAAGAGAACAGGCCCAGAAAACTTATGACAAAAGGACAAGTGCAGAGAAAAAAGACGAGGCTGTTGCATTTGCACGTCAGTGTTCAGAAACCATTTCTCAATCCGAGGTCAATCGAGAAGAGCCCCCCCCAAGACCCTCGAAAGAACGAGAGTTCCAGCCTGGTCAATTCGTTGCTCTTGTTGAAGAACGGAGCACATTGAAAGAACCGAAGTTGTTGGTCGGTAGAGTTCAACACTATGTCAGTGACATAGACGTGTCTTTGCTTTGGTACAAACAGACAAATTCAAACAGGTACAGCCTTGAATTTGATGGATCACCATGGATTGAGTCGACTCATAGCTTGCATGCTGTCAAAATGACTCAAGCAAAAAACAATTCAGGCCAATATTTGCTGTCAACATCTGCCAGGACAATTCACAAGGCTGTCAAGGGAATGTAGTACATGTATATCAAAACAGTAGTGTACGTGTGGCTTCCTTGCTGTGTTTTTTCTTCCAATTTCAGCAGCAGAAAGCAGACATTAGTGTCCAGTATTTTGATGCAGCTCAGTTGTCCATTAATTGTCATTGTGCTGGTTAAAGTATGTAGTGATTACATGGATAGAGACCTTGATTTATGCAATTAATGGTGGCACAAACTCTGATTTCGAACATGCCTTTAATTTACACCTCTCAGCTCTCAAGAAGATCAGCAAAGACCTTGCGAGAAGCAATGTACGAATAGTACTGCATACGCGCTAACCGTTGATCAGATGCCATCAAAAGTCTCAAAAATGCTCTCAGATGCTGTGAACTTTTTCACAAAGACTCTAAATTTAGAATGTCTTGGCAAGAGCAGTAACATTAGTTGTTTATACTGTGTGCAGACCTTAATTATGCAATATTCGGGAGTATTGCACTTTTTATTTAAACTAGCTGGTCAGCAAAATTGAGCACTGGTCGGCACATAAGAAAATCAGCCTTGTCGGATAAATCATCATGTTCTGCTAGTTCGGACAGCAGTAGCACTTCCTCTGATCCTAGTGTGGTGGAATTGGAACATAATCTAAGCGACGTGGAACAAATTTTGGATAATGAAACTACTCCTCAGCTCAACCAAGTCCAAAGCCTATCACTTCCTCTCAGCTCTCAAGAAGATCAACAAAACCAAAGACCTTGCAAGAAGCAACGTACGAATAGTACTGCATACGCGCTAATTAACCGTTGATCAGATGCCATCAAAAGTCTCAAAAATGCTCTCAGATGCTGTGAACTTTTTCACAAAGACTCTAAATTTAGAATGTCTTGGCAAGAGCAGTAACATTAGTTGTTTATACTGTGTGCAGACCTTAATTATGCAATATTCGGGAGTATTGCACTTTTTATTTAAACTAGCTGGTCAGCAAAATTGAGCACTGGTCGGCACATAAGAAAATCAGCCTTGTCGGATAAATCATCATGTAAAAAATATGTGAAATGTGAGTGTCGTAGCTTTCAATTGAAGGGCTGTGTGCAAAATGGGCGTAAGTGGCAATTCTCCTTCAATTTTTTTTTTTTAAAGGCAAAATTTAGAACGTGATCAGGAGTCACTTACGCCCTTGTTGCACATAACCCTTCGATTGCTACAAAGTAATTAGACTGCATTCTTTTGAAGTTTTATAATTTCTGTTTATATTGACTGTTTTACAAAGCAGAAATGAACAAAACAAGACAAAAGGCTGCCAAGTCAGATCGACCGATTGATTTTGCTTTCATGCATGATTCGAACCCAGTACCCACTCCAGGGTATTGCATTAATGATCCCATGATAATTATTTGTTCCATTACATTTATTTAGCATTTAAGATGTTAGGGAAAATATACAAACATGCCATGGTTGGCTTGAGCCAGGATAGTTAAGGCCCTGGATGTGACCTTTTTGAAAGATTAACTGGTCACATCATTGTGTTATCTTTCTGCCAATCGGTACTAACTTGTATACATGTATGCATGTGATGTTATCTAGCTTGCCAGATTTTTTGTATTCCCTGCCCCCAAGTTAGTAATTAAACCATTGTCCTGATCTGGAAACAGGATTGAGAGAGAGAGAGAATCTCATGGACATGTCAGGGGTAGGGTCAGGGATTATTGCAAACTAATTTATGCCCCATTCACACCAACTAAAACTGTTTGTTTACCTAAACCCTATCAGCTTGAATGTGCTTTAAGTAACATGGGGTAAACATTACATCGAACAGCTTGTTTAGCCAGGGTCTATCAGATCAGGTTGCAACTAGTTTAGCGTCAAGCAAGTACAATGTGGAAACATATATTATTTTAAACTTGTTTCTAAATTAAACAGATTTTAAATGATGATTTAAAGCTTTGGTGTGAATGGAGCATTATAAGTCATTGTAAAATTTAATGTGTGCACAAATGATATCAATTGAAATAAACTTCAATGATTGTCTTAAACAAAAACGTTGTTGTACTTACTCTCGCACAGTTTTGGCCAGTGGAAGCTGTCCAACAATGAAATGAATTGCAATGCATATTTTTTTGCTCTTGTGACCCCACATAGTACAAGCTTATTTTAATGGGTGGTATTAGCAAACTTCAAAATGCTGTTTTCGAAAAAAATCCAATCTATTGAAGGTTGAAAAATTACATTTTCAAACAGGTTCTTATAATCTTGCAGTTATTTATGACGTGGGAAAACAAGGGACAGAAAATGTGAGCCTTCATGAGAATGCAATTAGCTTTTTTAAAGAAAACCATGGCCTAGCTAGCGGGGTCAACTCAATGTAACCAGGTTTTAAAATCGGATCAAAATTGTTTGGTAGAGCCCAAGAAGTGTCTGTCAACCATACAGTGTGTCACCCATGTGGGAGTTGAACCCACTCATCTCTGGTAACATGTTACCCGAGATTACCCCTTTGGGTGGTTACGTTGCTGATGGTTGCCTCCTTGTGATGGGGCTGGAGTTTGTATTCAAATCCTTTCTTTGCCAAAAGCAATAGATTTGGCCACACTAGCTATGAGCCATTTCGTAAACATGGAGTGTGCAAATTGACACAAATTCAATTCCAATTTAAAACAAAAAATGCCACATTTAAATTATTATGTTTACCAAGTTTTAGGGTATTTGAGCAGATATAAGTACTGATCATGAATAAGAAGTGTTTCAATTTTTTGGGAGTACTGAACTCTTGCTGTTCAGTTCTTATTTACTCCAACTGTCCATCTCAAACTCTTTAAAGGGAACCCCAACTGTTGAAACAAGTTGCTGTTAAATTGTTGGCAATGTGGTCTAAATTAAAAATATGTTGGAAAATGCATTTGTTTTAAAACAAAATCAATACAAGTATGGCTCTGATGACATTTCGCGGCTGGCCCTATTGTCAAAAACAATAGACCTTTTGTTGTGTAACAATAGGGACAACCGTGTGACGTCATCAGATCCAAGATGGTGGCGCCCACGCCCAAAATGGCTCATACTTGTATCCAATTTTTAAACAAATATGTGGAAATATATTTTCCAATTTGTTCAACAGATTTTTAATTCGGACCACATTGCCAACAATTTAACAGCAACTAATTATTGGATTACATTTTCACACATGGCCACAGCTCATAATGTGAATCAATTTAAAAAGGGCCTTGAAATCTGATATTAAAAATTCCATAGTTTTTTCTTGCTTTTGGAAGATAATAAGACTGTTTTGCGGCAAGCCTTGTATTGTAGTTATGAATTTTATTAACCTTAATAAAGAAAGAATGAAAAACAGAAGGTAAGAGATGATTGTGAAATTTGTACATAAATATTGAAATGTGCAGGGTGACAAGATCAATTTTTTTTATAATTTTTAAAGACTTAAACAATGAGCTTGAATGCTCATCAAATCTAGAAAACGTAATGATACGCATTGCCTTTTTTTGTAAAATAAAGAGCAGTTGAAGGGTAGTTTCATATGTATTCCCCCAAGTAATTATCCCATAGATCAAAAATGGATATATCAAAGCATAATAAAGATTTAGAAGAATATCTATACTAATATAATAGCGAAGTTTGGAAAAAATGGCAACACTTCTTTTGATCTTTTTAGCAATGCATTCTACTTGTTGTTGTTTTCAACTAAGATTTGAATCGATTAAGATACCAAGGTACTTAATACAAAAGTCTTGCTTTAGATGCTTATCACTTATAGTTAACTTAAAATTTGAGACCTTAAATTTTTTTTGTGGGGGATGAAAGATAACAAAATTGGATTTTTCTATGTTAAGTGAGAGCTTGTTAGCACTGATAGCCAGATATGAACATTGTTTAGTTCAGCATTTATGCTTGTTTCAAGTATTGAGAGATTCTTGTGTTCACTGAAAAGATTTGCATCATCTGCAAATAGATGAAAATCAAATAGATCTGAAGAATGATGAAAGTCATTTACATATAATAAAAAAGGTAATGGACCAAGAACAGATCCCTGTGGAATTCCACAAGATACAGTACTCTGATCTGATGTTACATACATTATTTACAGTAACAACTTGTTGTCGATTACTAAGATATGAAACAAACCAATCTTTGGCAATACCTCGGATACCATAGTACTCTAATTTCTTAATCAAGATTTTATGATTAACCGTGTCGAAGGCTTTACTGAAATCTAAGAATATTCCACAGGAATAGTTGCAGTCATCTATTGCTTTTTGAATTTTATCAATTATACAAAGAACTGCATGATCTGTAGAATGTTTTGCACGAAATCCAAATTGCTTATCAAAAAAAGTGTTTTTTTTCCCAAGGAATTTAAGTAATCTATCATACATTATTTTTTCTAAAAGCTTATTTAAAAGACTGAAAGAAGGGAAATTGGGCGGTAGTTGCACAAGCAAGTTTGAGATCCTTTTTTTATAAACAGGAATTATGTTTGCTAGCTTAAAATCACTTGGGACAATACCAGCCATAAAGAGATATTCCAGTGGCTTTGATCGATAACAGTTTTTTAGAATTTTAAGTATGGATATTGGTATACTAAAGGGGCCTGTGGCTTTACCAGATTTTAAACTAGCAATTTCATTACTATAGTGGTAGGAAAGACAAAAAAGATGTTACACGTTGGTGTAGTTAGATACTCTAGTGGTGTTTTGTGTACATTAGGTATTGTACTTGCTAATTCTTTACCTACGTTAGCAAAATATGTATTAAAAGCATTTGCAACGAGCTTAGGGTCAGTTATTTCACAATTATTATCTACAATCATTATAGATATCTGGCTAGCCTGGGGCTTGAAATGAATAATTTGTTTAATTCCTTTCCATATTCGTTTACTATCATTAATGTTATCAAAGAAATATTTATTGTAATATTGTCTTTTACTTGCCTTTAAGAGATGTTTTAATTTATTTCTATAAAATTTAAATTGTGTATGATTTAAGTAAGTAGATTTTGTCTTAATAAATTTTCTATATAGTTAATTTTTAATCTGAATGCGAAGGGATGTTTCGCGCCAATGATCTAATGTTGATTGAAAAGTAATAATAAATGCTACCATATTCGATGACTAATATATGTCCAGTGCGATAAAATGAAAAAAACAAACACGATTTACGTACGCTGAAAGTGGAAAGAACGTACGTGCGCACAGATATCGAACGTACGTGCAGAGATATGTACGTGATTCATAGTACGTGCGTCATCGTCGCACGTACGTCATTGTACGTGCGTCGCTTCTCTTACCTCGCCCTATAAATAAGGAGTGTCTCGACTAACCAGTCAAACAGTGTGAAGGGCCATGGACGAGAATACTACCAGTCGAACGGGACCAATGGACCAATTTCTTGGTGAAACTTCCAGTATGCAGCGAGAAAGGTCAGTGATTGCAGTCAATAATTTAGTCTTACGTACTGTTAATTCAAATGAATCAAATTGTTGCATTCTGGGTAATTAGCACTCGCTTAGGAAGGATCCGATAGACAATTTTTTATGGATACAAATTGCGCAAAATTATCCATTTAGCTCGTGTTTTTAGACTCGTTCTTCCATTAAGACCCTCGCGTAAGCCTTCTTCCTTTATTTATCTTGTATCACAGAAGATGTGTAGCTAAATTTACGTTACTAGAACAATAGCGCTGCGCGTGAGGTCTAAAAATAGTGTCTGAAACGAGACCCCCCGCAAGGGTCAGACAAACATGGCGCGAAATACAGTGTTTGTATGGGAATCCGATGCCAAATAATTTCCGTAAAATCGAGTGTCTGAAATATTCACTGTCAGCAAACTGAAGATACCAGGTAAAAGATTAACTAATCAAAATTTGAGGGATGTAGCTGTGCTGGGAAGCGTGCAATCGTGTTTTCAGTTTTCTATACTGATTTGTAACTTTGACTCGTTGTTTTAAACAGCCGAAATGTATGGGAAACTGAAAACACGATTGCACGCTTCCCAGCACAGCTACATCCCTCAAATTTTGATTAGTTAATCTTTTACCTGGTATCTAAAGTTTGCAGGCAGTGAATAGTTCAGAAATTCGATTTTACGAAAATTATTTGGCATCGGATTCCCATACAAACACTGTATTTCGCGCCATCTTTGCACCTCGCTTGATAAGATTGCCGTTTGTCGCTTTGTTTCAATCCTCTGTATTTTAGCCAACGTTTAAGCTGTTCGACAGTACAATCATCAGGTTCTCTTTCGGAATATAATGCAGGAAAGCCGTCATTTTTGGTAGAATAGTCAGACGACGAACTGAAGTGCTGGTCAATTCTTGTAAGTTCTAACGCGAAAAGTGGTTTGTTTGTCTGAGTCATGCGGGGGGGTCTTAATTTTCGTGACGTCACTCACGCGCAGCGCTATTGAAACGATACTACATCCGGGACCTGAGTGGCGTATTTTCCATATCTTCACTAGTGAATATATCGAGGACGTCTTGTTCCACTTTTTGCCTATTTTTTATTGTGTCTATATAACAAAAATACATATTCACTGTTTGAGTAGCCAATCAGAGCGCGCGAAAAGTGATATTCACTGGTGCGGTATATACTAAAACGATATATTATGTAAGTAAAATATAAGTGGGTGGAAAAGCGTCAGAAAAATGAGATGCTGTCAGTGTCAATAACATACTGAAATCTGAGCTGGAATGATTATGACGACTTAATTGCAAAGAATATAGGGGAATATTTTGAAATGTTTAGCTCAAATGAAAAGTAGGCAAGTAATTACTTTTAAATTTCATGCACTTGTCGAAATTCAATATATACAAATCTTGCCAGGACGGGGTATACCATAAGAGGCAAGTGTGGAATGTTTGGCGAAGTGCGCGCGCATTCATGGCGTTTAAACTATAGGTAACATCATCATGGTGGCCATGTTTCTTGCGTCTAGTTTGTAGTTCGTCCCAGTCTCGGGTGCATTAAGGCGTGGGTCTCGAAATGGCAAATCAAGAGGGGGTATCAGTCTATCTCTTTCTCATTAAGAATATTTTTATTCAAACTTTGACAAACATGATGTTGTTACGATAATATTTTCAATTGTCCTCGTTGGATTGGTAAACTATGAACTCTATCTGATCGACGTGCATAAAAATCCCCGGCATATGAAAACACTTTACCATAATGCAAGAGGCCATTAAATAAATCATTTTCATTACGGTTCGAAGGTCACATTCCATGTTTCCATTGTAACTGTCATGCGAAATTGTTAAGGTAGTGATAAAAACATCATATTTGTCAAAATTGTATGTAAAAATGTTACGAAGAGAGAGAGAGAGACTACGCCCTCTTGATTTGGGGTGGCCACCTTCAGACGCAGGGACTGAGACCGTACGTCATAAGATGACTTATTGGCGGTTATATAACCCTGGCAGCTCTATTTTGCAGTTTCTGTACCTTGTTTAATAAAGAGTTGTTCCGATGTTATCCCACACAGGACAACAATACAATATTTGAAGTTCATTGTTCTAATTTTTGTAATAAAAGCGCCCACTGAGGAAACTGTATAATAGAATAAAATCAGCATAAATCGTATTTTTTTTTTTATATCGTCATGTAGCAGCAGCCCGCCAAGCGAGGGAATCGGAGAAGGGACATCAGAAGTGCCATCACAAGTGCCAAGGTAATCCTCCCCATTTGAGCAAGAGGCCGAAAGTCTGAAAGAAACACAGACCATTTGAAACGCGACATGGCGACAGAACAACACAATTCGACAACAAGCTAGCGAATGCTAAATGCGTTTCTTTCTTTCTTGTCTTTTTTTTTTTTTTTTTGGACTATCGCAGCTCAGACGGCGAGGAACTGGGAGAAGAACGGATCCACACATCGCGATCTTCTCGTTTGGCTGGTGGTTGGCAGTTTATAGATCGCGAGGCACAAGTAGACGGGTGAGTACTTGTATGAATCGAGATCACGATTGTCAATTAAAGGAGCGGTGTCGCGGTTAGAGAGACTCCCCTCCCCTTCCCATCATGCACCCCTCTTCTAGGTGTAGATCTCATATTGCACAACCTTTTCAATCAAGCTTCAAAGGAAGAGAACTTATAACCGTTGGAATCCAATTAACTTCCAACGATGGAACAACGTTACGATGCACGCGCAAAACCACGACACGGCGCCTTTAATTACCGAATTGAGCTTTTTCAAACAGCAGCAACAACAACAATAATAATAATAATGATAATGACAATAATAGCAATAATAGTTGATAATGACGTCGAAGCTCGTGTGATTGTATACCGTGCAGCAACGACTCGCAAACCGTAAGGTGAAAACTACAACTGCAGCTTATCTGCACTGTGGCGCAGTGTTATATGCGTGCGTGCCTGGACTTAACATTTTTCTCAACCCTGTTTCGTTGGTTACATGGTTTTCCACTCGTTCGTTGCATGGGTTGTGCCGTGTTTTTTTGTTTTTTGTTGTTGTTTTCACCACAATGTACAATAGGCAATGCACGAGACAACGTACGTAATCATGAAATAGCATAATCAATCGTGCAACATGTACTGTTCCCCAGAAGTGGTCGCCGCGGTACCGATGAAGACGAGGGAGAAGGCGAAGGAGAACTCTCGCAGCTAATAGACGACTCGCGGGTCGAGAATACGATGTCGCCTTCTGCCTACCGCAGCTTCGACCAC
This sequence comes from Actinernus sp. WN-2022, assembly GCA_030867875.1. Lineage (NCBI taxonomy): Eukaryota > Metazoa > Cnidaria > Anthozoa > Actiniaria > Actinernidae > Actinernus > Actinernus sp. WN-2022. Next base: position 11,856 of record JAOWCC010001145.1, on the reverse strand, counting down.
GCCGCTGAACGAAGACAGGAGCTCGCGATGCAACCATACTTCCCCGAAGCTTTTGCTACGTCGCCGGAAGAACCTCTTTGCTTCGACTTCAATCTGGCTGTATTAGACTCTTTGAAGATTCCCCTGCCCCTTAGGGCACCAGAACGCCTACGCCGCGATGGGTCCGACGAGGACAGCACTAGCAGCGACGACGAAAGCGGCGACAAAACCTTCGAGAGTCGCAAAGAGGCAATAAAGTATTGCAGGGCGAAGCTTAGAAGGTGGACGCCTCTGCAGGAGAGCGGCGAAAGTCAGGCCGGACCGGAGAAAAAGCCAAAGCGTCGACGTCATCCTGGCATAAACAAGCAGGCCATGTTTCACTTGGAAGGGAGAGAGCTATCGCAACTCTTGCAGAGTGGACGGAGCGAGTTCGACGAGAATTTAAAACTTGTCAGGGAAGACCGGTATGTTAGTACACAGATGTCCGTTTTGCCGTGATTTTGCCGTGCGCCTGCCCTCGCGTATAGATGCGCGGGTAACTTTGGACGTTCTCTGCGCATCTATGCGAGAACTGGCCCACGGCAAAACGAAGCGTATTTGTTTAAAACGGCAACGCGTCCTTTGCGGCTAGCACATCACGTGGCTGTACTGGAGAGCAATACAAATCTTAATTTATGCATTTCATCCATTTTGCATAGTTTCGCCTTAATTAATAACTCGTTAAAGAAACATTGTTAGTCACCTTGTTTTCCCAGCTGAAATTGGTAAACAAAGGCTTCCTTCCACTGGTTATCCTGTTAAACTCGCGTTTTTGATTTACTGATTTCGTGGTCTAAGCCACGTTTCATTCAACGCCAAACCATTACCCGAACTTTGATCCCTGAACCAGGCATTAACATGCATGCTTGAGTTGCCGAATGCAGGAACTAACTAACTGACTTTGCCGTTCTTTTCTTCAATACACAGGTACGGGAATGTAATGTTCCTAAATGCGCCAAGCTGGAGTTGCGCGAGTGTTCAGTTTACTCACGGCTTTCCACGGCGGCTCATAAAAGCGGACCACGGCGGGTATTTACCAGGCAATGTGATTGTGTCCGCCAAAGCAAGTAATATGTGCCTGCGAAGACTGGCGGTCGAAGATGTAGCTTGCCTGATCAGTAAAAGCTCCATCGCTGGTGCCGGATTTACCGTGGCTAGACTGTTAAACTGTCGGTACGCCGCAGTGCGCTACCACGGTAGCGAGTACTCGCCTGACTACCTCCTTCAAGCTATGCTCGAGGTAGGATTGTCATTCAGCACTTTCGAACGGGTAGGGGCGGATGTTCTGACTGGCATGTCTAAGCACCTGGTCTCACGGCAACAAGACGTCTGGTGCGATGCCCCTGACGAGAGCAGCTCCTCCACGGAAGAGAGCGACAGTGAAGAAGTAGAATCGCTAACCCGGATGGATTTTCTCCCGGCACAGCACAAGGACACCCAATTGAGTGACGACACCGCTCACGAAGCGCTGACGAAAATCCTGTGCAACACCACGCAAGCGACGCAGACGGAACTTCCCGTCGACGAGTCTAGACCGGAACGACACGACACGCAACGACGACGACACGCAACGACGCGATCCAACAAGCGCAGAGCAGCTGGTGCGACCAATTCGTCGTCAAGCGGAAACAAGCAGAGGAAAGGTTCGTCGCAGCAGCGTGGCGATGGCCCAACGGAACCAGAGAGTGAGGGCACTTCAAGCCAACTCGTAGCTCCAGGCTGCTACGACCTGCCAGCAGTTGGTGTGCCCGCTGGCTTGGTCAGCGATGCCTTACCAGACAGCGCCTCGCTGAAGAGCTTGTGTGACTACACGGCCAGGAACCGCCCGTTTACCATGCAGGTAAGAGTCATGCACTATTCTACGTCTGCATGCACGCTCTCCTATATATACGTTCTATCGACGCAATAAGCGTACAGTCTGTTCGACTTGGGTTTCGGGCCTGCTGAGTTTGTTTGTATTCCGCCCTTGCTCCGAGGGTTTTTCTCCCTAAACCTAAATGCGATCTGTGGTTTAACCAGGTCCTGCCTTTGACCAGCCCCTATGGTTGTTTCGGGTCCCCGTTAAGTAATAGTCCAGCTAAGAACTAGGCAGTCCAACGGCAAGGAATGTAGAAAGGTGCTAATTTTCTATTCTTCTTTCTCGTAATTTCATTGGTTGATACTCATAAATTCAATAGAAACCCATCGAAATAACGCATTTTCCTTCGATAATTTTGGAGGTTTGAATTTAGTTTTGATCAAATGGTTTCATTTCGAAGAATATCGTATGTGGGGAAAGTTCTCGAATTTGCGATTGAAAAATCTTTTGTTTTCTCCATTTCTGATTGGCTGGACGGCAGTTGCTTTGAGTTTTCTCAGCATAACCAATAGTTTATTTTCTGGGTGTAATTTCTATTGTGGACATCTCATACAGCACTTAAGGCATATTCAAGCAAAATCGTATGTGGGATATGCTCATTGCCGCAAGCCTATTGTTCTTTGCCTAGTTCTTATGCGGACCATTACTTAAAATTCAGAGTTTTCTTTCGCTCACTCCTTTTTGTTCTTCTTTTTTTTTTTCCCTTTCTTTTTCATCTTTGGTTTGGACAGGAAATTCGAAGCTCTTGCCGCCCTCCCGATCCGAACAACGTAGACTTCACCAGCGCACGAGAGGTGCACAGATTGGCCGAAAACCTCACAGCAGCGTACCAAACGAGTGGCGCGCAGGCCGTACTGCAGCGACTGTGGAACGTGTGCAAGGAAGACTGCGACTGTGCTGCGGACAGCTGCTCTTTGAAATCGGGTGGCTCGCTGCGCGACGCTGTGAACTGCGAAGGATCAGGTTGTCGCGTCTGTGTCTTCTTCACGCAGCATGCCAAGCTGACAGAGGACAGCGTGGGATTTGCCACCGACAAAAATAAGCGTCTTGCTGTACTGTTGGACCTCTCGACGGCTGTGGCGAACCTTTTCCCGCGCCACAACTTGGAGCACGGAGCACAGCAAAAGAAGAGACGCCTGAAGGAGGAACTGTCGTCTGTGCTGTGTTGCCAGGAAAACAGACTTGGATGCATTCGAGCCTTGGGAAAGCTCGCAGAATTCGTGCCACGAATCAGATGTGTGCAGCTGAAAAGCGGCTGGTCGCAGTTTTGGCCGCAACTTCGCAAGATCGCCAAAGCGGTCAACAAACAGCCCAGCACCGAATGCAAGTTGGTGGTATTGGCCGCTTTGAGATTGCGTATCCCTGCCGCCGAGTGGGGCTTCTTTTTGTCAACGGGGACACAGGAGGAAGCCAGCATAGTCCGGAAGACTTTCCTGTCTGACCCACCGTCGCCAGAAGAGACGATTGCCTCCAGTTCAGCAGTTGTTGTAGTGCCGCAGCACGCGAGGTGAACAGTTCCACGTTTCCGTGTTCGGTCGGAATGTCCACCTATATACGAACACTAGTTTTGGTTACTCTTATATTAAGTCACGTGAGTGTATTTGTTTCATTATTTCAAACAGAGACTTTCAAAGTACTTTTGCCAAATACAGTTGAACAAAGGGAGGTCTCTCGATTGATGACGGAAATTATTGAGTAAGAGGTCCTTTAAAGGCCTCCTGCAATTCGGACTGGACGGCATTTCAAAGTCCGCGCAGTTAGTTCCAGTCCTGGAACTAATTGCGCGGACTTTGAAATCAACGCGTCATCTCCCTTAGATTGACTAATATCATCAATTGTCAAAATCGCTAGAATTGATTATAATCATCATTCTAAGACAAATCCTAACCCGAACTACAAACCGAACCCTAACCATCGGACGAGTTCACGGGTAAACGACGGGTTCTCACTCACCTAGAGCTAGGGTTCGCAGGTAAACAAGAAAGGAAGGTAAACGAGAGAAGAATTTGTTTTGAGCGCTCCTACTCGGGCTCGAACTCGTAACCGTTTGCGTGTAGTGCTTGGTAGTACAGACGCCATGACCACTACACTAAGCGCGTCTACCGCCGTTCGGAATTTGACAATTGTCTATCTTTATATATACTTGACTGGCTTTTAACCTCGAGGTTAAATTGAGGATTATAATAAATTTTAGCGATTTTGACAATTGATGATATTAGTCAATCTAAGGGAGATAACGTGTTGTTGAAATGCCGTCCAGTCCGAATTGGAGGCATTTAAACATTACTTTAAAGAACGCCTTGCATGTCGTCGTCTCAATTAAGCCTCGGTCAGGCGTATCTAGCAAATGAAGAAAAACAAAACTGCCCTAGCAAACTGTACAGTGTAGGTAACTACATAGCTGGCAAATTGTTATTGCATGATCTACCTTAGTGTATGCGTTGTGCATTGCATGTGCATTGTGAAAGTAAAGAACTTTTAACGTACCACAAGTGTTGCTTGTTTCCATCACTGGCTATCGTATATAGTAATGACAGTCACACTTCGGTGCAGCGCAACCTTGAGTTCGTGAGCTGTCGAAAGAGTAAGACATTAAGACATTACTTTGATACTGCTTTTAAACTTCTCATGCAAGCATGTTACTCAAAGGCATGGTCGACTATTAGGAATTGTGATGAATTAACACTCTCAATTCGCCGGCCATCTTTGTCGGTTTTAAATGAAATACTGACTCTAGAAATCTTTAATGAGGCGTTGATCGTGACGTGTCACCAAAGACACGAGAATGGGCCGGTCACATTGCATTTTTTTTAAGTGCTGCTTATCTGATTACACTTCTGGTTGTTTCTAAAACTCCGTTTGGAATTGGTCGACATTTTGCCATTGGAGGTGAGAAAGTTGCGATAAATTGCTTCCAAGAACAACGGGGTCGCCTGATTCTCTATTTTCGAACTATCTATACTATTTAGAAGCGATACGCAAGGAATTGTTACTTTAAAAATGCAATGTATCCGGCCCATTTCGAGATGCAATTTCCTATACTCAGGCCTGATTCTCAAACGGCTTTGTAATGCTTAGTGATTGGACAAGCATAATCTCCATAATGCCACGGTGCCTACAACTCAAGTCTATGCAGACAACATTCACTGAAATCGTTAAAATAATACAGCTGCCTCGACCCCCGGGCTAACCACGGAGATATGTGGGGGAATCACGCAGGAGGATTGAATGCAAACATTGCCCCTGGGGTCGGGGAAATGCTTGACTTTGTTCTAGGGTTGGAAAACTGGGGTGGGGGGATTTGTTCCTTAAAGATACTATGAAGGTCAGTGAAGTGTTAATTAATAAAGTTCCATTCTCTGTTGAAAATAGAGTGTTCAATGCTATTGAAATAACGTTAGTAACGAGATTCCATGCAGTAGTCAATTCATGCAGGTCCAGCGATCTCATTTCGTGCAAAATGACGGGGGATTGTATAGGTCGTGGAAGACCTAACCAGGGGACTTTGAAAGGGACGATTCCCCTACCCCTGGGGGAAATCGTCAAGATTTGTTCTGTCCCCCTGGTCAGCCCGGGGGTCGACCCCTCGGGGAAGCCGCTGATAGGTGCATTAGTTTAAAACATTCTTCTTGGGGTTATAGTATTAAGGAGTCAAACACACGGATCGACTCCTAAACTCGAAACAAGCTAATTATTTCACATTTCATGGATCACCATCAAATATTTTCTCGCGCGCGTGATTGGTTGAATGTGTCACGTGACCTACAAGCGCGCCTCAAAGAAAATATTTCAAGGATGATAACAACAATAACCTACATTGCGGCCTTGATATTTGTCCTTGGACTGAGATTATCTCATCCTAGAAGCTCTCGGGAACTGTTCTCTTTTCGGATCAGATAATGTCCGCGGACGAAATATCAGGGCATATTTCCACGCCACAAATAGGTCATTGTATTTATATCTTTAAGTTATGCAGATATTTATACACATTTTAGACATACCTGATTTGCACTACATCAGTTCATCACCAACAAAAATAATAGACAACGGACATATCCAACGAACAGATCTAAAGAGCAACAAATATGGAATAGGTCAGTTTAAATGCCCGAAATTCTCGCCTTCTCGGTCGGCCATTTTGACCGCCACTTAACTTATGACCAACTCAACACTTACTGGCTTGCACTTACAAATAAGAAACATGTACCAGCGCGAACCTAGAGTCCTATAGAACTACGGGCACAGTTTTTTAGCTCCTCAAATCACCCTCTTCCCACGCAAAAAGAAGAAATAACATTCTCGACCCAGATCTACTCCGACACAGGTAGCCCGCACAAACGTAAACAAACCTAGTCTTCCCGCCTACCATCATGCATCAGTCAGGGCACGTGCTAAAGCCAAAATCTTCATCGCACTTCGCGTGATCGGTCGAGGAAATGGACGAGAGCAGGTCTTTCGCCTCTCCACAGCCGAAGATAGTGAATTACGAATCGTCGGAGGGGGAACAGTCCGTAAGAGATACATCTCCAGTACAGGGCAGTTTTGCCAACGACAGCACAAGCGAAAGTGAACACGATGTGTATGTGTCATCAGCGGAACCTCACCTCGAAATTGTGCCCGAATATTCCTCCGACTTCTCCTCTTCCCTAAGCCCTTCATATTCTGCTAGTTCGGACAGCAGTAGCACTTCCTCTGACCCTAGTGTGGTGGAATTGGAACGTAATCTAAGTGACGTGGAACAAATTTTGGATAATGAAACTACTCCTCAGCTCAACCAAGTCCAGCAAAGCCTATCACTTCCTCTCAGCTCTCAAGAAGATCAACAAAGCCAAAGACCTTGCAAGAAGCAACGTACGAATAGTACTGCATACGCGCTAACCGTTGCTCAGATGCCATCAAAAGTCTCAAAAATCCTCTCAGATGCCGCGAACTTTTTCACAAAGACTCTAAATTTAGAACGTCTTGGCCCACCTATATCCGAGGCCACCTTCTCCAAAGTTAAAGAGAGAATATGTTGTAAGTATAGCTTGATTTGTTTGGTATCACAGGGTTACCTAGTAACGCTTACTGTTATAATCCCCCATGTAACTTTGACATGGTCTCAAAAAGTGTAAGCAATATGTAAGGTTTGCCAATTGCCCACTACCTGGACGGCAGTATATCAAATAATTAAGCACTGTATACAGGCAGAGGTCTCTAATTCCCTTTCTCTCAAAGAGATCTCTGCTAGTAGGGAATGGTGAAGGGAAACTGCTGGATATGTAAATTGTTTATTCACAAAACAAAACTCTTTCCTATATTGTTACATGTAATACCATGAGCCCAAGTCGATCTACCAACCTTTGGAATGAATCACGTACAGCTAATTTTAATATTATTTTTCTTTCATTCCTTCTATATTGTCAGGCTACTTAGGATATCTGCACTCGGAACGAAACATGCCCTTGGTCAGTCTTGGCGACTCCGTCTTCCAAAATTCAAGCTGCATAGAAGGGTATCTGATTTATTTAACTGTGAGTATGTAACCTAGCTAGCATTCACCATGCCTCTTTGATGCTAAATCCCCTAGCCCCCCCCCCCCCCCCCCCCCACTACCATTGGGTTATCAACATGCAAGCAGAACACTTACTGTGGGACTACTTGTAATTATTGGGGTCACTTAGACAACAAGAATCCATTGCATTTGTAGAACAAAAACAAAGAATTTGAACTTTTGGTCACCGGTCACAGTGAACGAAGAGCCATTTATTCATTTAGAGCCATTCATTTGTTTACTCAGGCTTCTCACCACTTGTCATTTTCACTCAAACACACAGGACAGCAGGAAACTGAACCCAAGTACTGTTTCTAACCATGTGGGTGGTATTCTCTACATGCTCAAATATCTTAATCGCAGCTCGGCACCTTTGTACAGTGACGTTCCTCTCATCAATCAGCTGAGAAAAACGGCCACGCATTTACAGAAGCAAGGAGATTTGGAGCGTCCCACAACTACCCATGAACTAAAGGCAGTGAACCGCTGGTTAGATTGGTACGTACTTACATTATCAATACGTACTGCCTGCTAGTCAGTAAGTTATATAATCATGGCTGCAATAATAATAAAATTGTGCACAGTTTGCTGGCTGCAGTAAGTGGTGTTAAGTGCAGAGAGAAAACAATATGACTGGTATTGAATGAAGTAACTATTAGCTTAAGGACTGCATGCATGCATGGTTACGAAAAAAGAGAGCTCACATCAGACAAAACATGGCTTTGCTCTGTGAAATAGATATCCCACGTGTTATTGTCCACACAGCATGATCACATGCATAATTTGTATGTTGAATGCCCAATACATTTATTTGCATGCTTCTGTCAGAATAAAATTGCATATTGTATAATAATTCTAATAATTGCACATTTGTATACTAATTTGAGTTTATATTATTTTGCAACTGAATTGACAAAAAGTTTCTAATGAAATGAAATTTCTCTATAGGGAACAGATTGTGGGGTGTATGACGATGCAACGGCAGAAATTTGAGATGGCTAAGGGACTAAGCAAGGCGAGAGAGTGCATGGATCTTGTGTTATTGGCAATGTACTGTGAATTACCACCGGCTAGAGCTCTGGAGATCAGAACGCTTCGCATCTGCAGAGAAAGTCCACAACAGCAATTCAATGCTAGGGTTTTACTGGGAAGAATGTCCTACTGCTCAATAGCAGTGGAAGTTTAACTCTACACTTTCAAGATTACAAGACAAAAAAATATTTTGGACATGACCAGGTCACCGTGGAGGTAAGCAATATTGTCTGCTGTCTACATAAAGGGCCAAATTTTCAAATTAACTTTATTAAGTTTACACGTTTTTATTACAAATTTCGATTCCGTATCAAGTGATCGTGCAGTTGAATGGTAGAATGTTTTTTTTTATTTGAGTGTGGCATCTGCATGTATGAGTCATAGAGGTCTCCAAAATGCCAATGAATTTCACGTCAACCCCAGAATAATTTATTATACAAAAACAATAACATGGTACATTGTAGACGAGATACATGCATGACCTTTCATAATGATCTATGATGTCATTGTAGATTACTGCAAATGTTCAATTAAAATCAAATAACAGTTTCATTCACAAGGAGAAATAAATTACAGTAATTTTCTGGGTTGCAGACCTCACATTCAGTGGCATTTTGAAGATACAACCTCATGGATGCATACAATACTCAAATCAAGAAACATTTCACCTGCAGTCAATATGTGACAGGGTGACTAACAGCTAGCAGAAGTGAAAAAAGCTTTGAATGATTAGTCGTTTCTACATTGCAGGAAGGAAGCGAGCTGACCAGGATAATACGAGAATATCTAAAGACGTACAGAGCACAGCTATGCCATACGACAGATGACCAAAATTGTGTTTTTTTGGTGAGTAGAACCCAAGTCAGATTGTTTACAAATCATGTCAGTTAATTATTACCCTGGATTTGACTCATTTCAAATTATCAATGAATTATATTGGGCTATATGTGCATGTGTTTCACCATTTCCAAACAGTTGCAACTGGCCTAATATCTAACAGCAATAATCACTGGCTTACTGAAGTCTGTTAATTGTCTTAATAGAACTGATCAAGATTGTACATCATGTGTATTAATTTAGGCTAAGGGTGAATACTCCATTTCACTCATTTTGGTTAGATGTCATACACCCTAGTGCAGGTTGAAGAAAAACGAGTGTTTGTTGTTGACTGTCATGGACAAAATCTAGCCCTAACCATGTAGTTGATTCAATATCATGCACCCCTTGGACAAGTTGTTATTTCCTGTAAAAATTAACCCCTTTGGAATGAATTTGACAAAATATTCACTCTTGAGGGTTAATTTATTTCCACATTAACCCAAAGCTTCACCACTAAAGGTGAATGTTCAATCACATTCACGCCTTGCATGTTATTGTATTTCTCCCTTCTAGGCATCTAGTGGAGCTCCATTCTCTGGCCCGGCATTCACAAAGCACTTGAAACGAGTCTTTTTCAAGCTTACTGGTGTGGAAATATCGGTCAATGGGCTAAGGTCATCGTTTGTTACGTATGCATACTCTCAACGGTGAGTTTTATTCTTCTAAAAACTTTAGCTGAAATTATTGCAGCAATAGACATACTAGGCGAGAAGACCAATAAATATTTCAACAGATCCAGCTTGCACATTTGTTGTCCCAATTCAGGTCACCTGACTTTTCCCTTTTGTAATATTTTCTTGTTTTTCTCTATCCCAAAGAAGAAATTAATGTACCAACTTCTCTTACTGGAAAACAAAGTGCTAAATGTCACATGATCTCGATTGGGACAACAAATTATGTGTACAAGCTGGATCGTTCTATTTTTGTCTCTGATTTTGAACTCAGTTTATTCAAAGCATACCTTAATTCATTCAAAGCAACAGTCTTTGAACCTAGTAATGCATATACACCTATTTCAAACAAGGTTGATCAGAACGAAGAACTTAAAACTACAAATATTGAACAATAAGGCTCTATGGTTCAATGATTCAAAGACAATAGAGCTGTTGTTCAATGCTTGTAGTTAGTTCTTCGTTCTGATCAACCTTTTTTGAAACAGGTGTATTCTAAACACATTAACTAGGAGGTCCTGAAAATTATGTCACTGTACTGTAACATAGGTACATGCATCATACACATCATGTGCTGTTGGGATAATTCTGGAGTATTTGGTCCTCAGAGGTTATACCCCTGGCCCACTTTTTCAGACTAGCACAGGGGTTAATTCCTGTTCCCCCCCCCCCCCCCCACCACCACCAAAAAAAAAAACCCAAAACAAAACAACAACAAAATGAAAACAAACCATGCATTGCATAATATATCACTTCTTTCTTTGGTCATTAAACATTGTGGACTTGATCCCTCCTGTTATAAAGGGCACAGTCCAAGATATGTGTTTTATTATTGGAAAATATTTATGACTATCAAGTTAATCTTCATATTGGAAAAGTAAAAAGTAATTAAACACTGCATATAGGTTAAATGAATTATTATTGCTTTACAGAAATTGCTCTGACTCCGCTGAAGACCAGTTTAGCTTTGGCACTTCGTCACTCAAGAGAACAGGCCCAGAAAACTTATGACAAAAGGACAAGTGCAGAGAAAAAAGACGAGGCTGTTGCATTTGCACGTCAGTGTTCAGAAACCATTTCTCAATCCGAGGTCAATCGAGAAGAGCCCCCCCCAAGACCCTCGAAAGAACGAGAGTTCCAGCCTGGTCAATTCGTTGCTCTTGTTGAAGAACGGAGCACATTGAAAGAACCGAAGTTGTTGGTCGGTAGAGTTCAACACTATGTCAGTGACATAGACGTGTCTTTGCTTTGGTACAAACAGACAAATTCAAACAGGTACAGCCTTGAATTTGATGGATCACCATGGATTGAGTCGACTCATAGCTTGCATGCTGTCAAAATGACTCAAGCAAAAAACAATTCAGGCCAATATTTGCTGTCAACATCTGCCAGGACAATTCACAAGGCTGTCAAGGGAATGTAGTACATGTATATCAAAACAGTAGTGTACGTGTGGCTTCCTTGCTGTGTTTTTTCTTCCAATTTCAGCAGCAGAAAGCAGACATTAGTGTCCAGTATTTTGATGCAGCTCAGTTGTCCATTAATTGTCATTGTGCTGGTTAAAGTATGTAGTGATTACATGGATAGAGACCTTGATTTATGCAATTAATGGTGGCACAAACTCTGATTTCGAACATGCCTTTAATTTACACCTCTCAGCTCTCAAGAAGATCAGCAAAGACCTTGCGAGAAGCAATGTACGAATAGTACTGCATACGCGCTAACCGTTGATCAGATGCCATCAAAAGTCTCAAAATGCTCTCAGATGCTGTGAACTTTTTCACAAAGACTCTAAATTTAGAATGTCTTGGCAAGAGCAGTAACATTAGTTGTTTATACTGTGTGCAGACCTTAATTATGCAATA
>JAOWCC010001144.1:0-33974 GCA_030867875.1 Actinernus sp. WN-2022 | reverse complement strand
GGTGGTGTGGGGTGGGGAGGAGTAGTTCAAAAAATTTCGCGAAAAACCAACTTTGCCTGACGTATGGCGCAACGATTTGCTTAGTGAAAGATGTACATTTTCCACTAGGTCTGAGAAAAAAGGTGCATTTTTGGGATCAAAACGTTGAAAAGTGAGTTACTGGCTTTTAAAGCCAACAAGTACGCATTAATTTACTTGTGTAACCTAAATTTCAAAGTGGCGCCATTTCTCGACCTTTTAATGGATTTCGATGCACTATACGGCAATACAACGGCCTCTTCCTGTACTTTCAGACTGGCGTGCCAGTTTTGCCCTATTTGGAGTAGAAAATCCGAAAATGTGTTTTTTTGTAACCTAACCTTAATCTCTCAAAGTTACTTGTGTACCCTAATATCTTCAAAGTGGCGCCATTTCTCGAGCTTTCAATGGATTTCGATGCACTATACGGCAATACAACGTTCTCTTCATGTAGATTGCGATTAATGGATGGAAGTTTCCTGTATTTTGAGTAACAATACCAGAAAATGGCCTTTTTCTAACCTAAGCATAACCTCTAGGTCTCAAATAAAGAAATTATGGGATAGATCTCACACAAGTAAATTATGGGATAGAAAGGCCATTAAAGTCTTCAACTGTCATTTGCCGTTTCAAGAAAACGGCAAAAACACGAGTTACTGGCTTTTAAAGCTAAAGGCACACAAGATCTAGCATGTTTTCACAAAAGGGGGTTTTAGGTTCTAGGGCTCCTTTTGTGGAAACAGCGTAGATCTTGTGTGCCTTTAAGCTTTAAAAGCCAGTTACTCGTGTTTTTGCCGCTTTCTTGAAAGGGCAAATGACAGTTTACGACTTTTCTGGCCTTTCTTTCCAATAATTGATCTGTAGGTATTTTATGAGGGTGGTGTGGGGTGGGGAGGAGTAGTTCAAAAAATTTCGCGAAAAACCAACTTTGCCTGACGTATGGCGCAACGATTTGCTTAGTGAAAGATGTACATTTTCCACTAGGTCTGAGAAAAAAGGTGCATTTTTGGGATCAAAACGTTGAAAAGTGAGTTACTGGCTTTTAAAGCCAACAAGTACGCATTAATTTACTTGTGTAACCTAAATTTCAAAGTGGCGCCATTTCTCGACCTTTTAATGGATTTCGATGCACTATACGGCAATACAACGGCCTCTTCCTGTACTTTCAGACTGGCGTGCCAGTTTTGCCCTATTTGGAGTAGAAAATCCGAAAATGTGTTTTTTTGTAACCTAACCTTAATCTCTCAAAGTTACTTGTGTACCCTAATATCTTCAAAGTGGCGCCATTTCTCGAGCTTTCAATGGATTTCGATGCACTATACGGCAATACAACGTTCTCTTCATGTAGATTGCGATTAATGGATGGAAGTTTCCTGTATTTTGAGTAACAATACCAGAAAATGGCCTTTTTCTAACCTAAGCATAACCTCTAGGTCTCAAATAAAGAAATTATGGGATAGATCTCACACAAGTAAATTATGGGATAGAAAGGCCATTAAAGTCTTCAACTGTCATTTGCCGTTTCAAGAAAACGGCAAAAACACGAGTTACTGGCTTTTAAAGCTAAAGGCACACAAGATCTAGCATGTTTTCACAAAAGGGGGTTTTAGGTTCTAGGGCTCCTTTTGTGGAAACAGCGTAGATCTTGTGTGCCTTTAAGCTTTAAAAGCCAGTTACTCGTGTTTTTGCCGCTTTCTTGAAAGGGCAAATGACAGTTTACGACTTTTCTGGCCTTTCTTTCCAATAATTGATCTGTAGGTATTTTATGAGGGTGGTGTGGGGTGGGGAGGAGTAGTTCAAAAAATTTCGCGAAAAACCAACTTTGCCTGACGTATGGCGCAACGATTTGCTTAGTGAAAGATGTACATTTTCCACTAGGTCTGAGAAAAAAGGTGCATTTTTGGGATCAAAACGTTGAAAAGTGAGTTACTGGCTTTTAAAGCCAACAAGTACGCATTAATTTACTTGTGTAACCTAAATTTCAAAGTGGCGCCATTTCTCGACCTTTTAATGGATTTCGATGCACTATACGGCAATACAACGGCCTCTTCCTGTACTTTCAGACTGGCGTGCCAGTTTTGCCCTATTTGGAGTAGAAAATCCGAAAATGTGTTTTTTTGTAACCTAACCTTAATCTCTCAAAGTTACTTGTGTACCCTAATATCTTCAAAGTGGCGCCATTTCTCGAGCTTTCAATGGATTTCGATGCACTATACGGCAATACAACGTTCTCTTCATGTAGATTGCGATTAATGGATGGAAGTTTCCTGTATTTTGAGTAACAATACCAGAAAATGGCCTTTTTCTAACCTAAGCATAACCTCTAGGTCTCAAATAAAGAAATTATGGGATAGATCTCACACAAGTAAATTATGGGATAGAAAGGCCATTAAAGTCTTCAACTGTCATTTGCCGTTTCAAGAAAACGGCAAAAACACGAGTTACTGGCTTTTAAAGCTAAAGGCACACAAGATCTAGCATGTTTTCACAAAAGGGGGTTTTAGGTTCTAGGGCTCCTTTTGTGGAAACAGCGTAGATCTTGTGTGCCTTTAAGCTTTAAAAGCCAGTTACTCGTGTTTTTGCCGCTTTCTTGAAAGGGCAAATGACAGTTTACGACTTTTCTGGCCTTTCTTTCCAATAATTGATCTGTAGGTATTTTATGAGGGTGGTGTGGGGTGGGGAGGAGTAGTTCAAAAAATTTCGCGAAAAACCAACTTTGCCTGACGTATGGCGCAACGATTTGCTTAGTGAAAGATGTACATTTTCCACTAGGTCTGAGAAAAAAGGTGCATTTTTGGGATCAAAACGTTGAAAAGTGAGTTACTGGCTTTTAAAGCCAACAAGTACGCATTAATTTACTTGTGTAACCTAAATTTCAAAGTGGCGCCATTTCTCGACCTTTTAATGGATTTCGATGCACTATACGGCAATACAACGGCCTCTTCCTGTACTTTCAGACTGGCGTGCCAGTTTTGCCCTATTTGGAGTAGAAAATCCGAAAATGTGTTTTTTTGTAACCTAACCTTAATCTCTCAAAGTTACTTGTGTACCCTAATATCTTCAAAGTGGCGCCATTTCTCGAGCTTTCAATGGATTTCGATGCACTATACGGCAATACAACGTTCTCTTCATGTAGATTGCGATTAATGGATGGAAGTTTCCTGTATTTTGAGTAACAATACCAGAAAATGGCCTTTTTCTAACCTAAGCATAACCTCTAGGTCTCAAATAAAGAAATTATGGGATAGATCTCACACAAGTAAATTATGGGATAGAAAGGCCATTAAAGTCTTCAACTGTCATTTGCCGTTTCAAGAAAACGGCAAAAACACGAGTTACTGGCTTTTAAAGCTAAAGGCACACAAGATCTAGCATGTTTTCACAAAAGGGGGTTTTAGGTTCTAGGGCTCCTTTTGTGGAAACAGCGTAGATCTTGTGTGCCTTTAAGCTTTAAAAGCCAGTTACTCGTGTTTTTGCCGCTTTCTTGAAAGGGCAAATGACAGTTTACGACTTTTCTGGCCTTTCTTTCCAATAATTGATCTGTAGGTATTTTATGAGGGTGGTGTGGGGTGGGGAGGAGTAGTTCAAAAAATTTCGCGAAAAACCAACTTTGCCTGACGTATGGCGCAACGATTTGCTTAGTGAAAGATGTACATTTTCCACTAGGTCTGAGAAAAAAGGTGCATTTTTGGGATCAAAACGTTGAAAAGTGAGTTACTGGCTTTTAAAGCCAACAAGTACGCATTAATTTACTTGTGTAACCTAAATTTCAAAGTGGCGCCATTTCTCGACCTTTTAATGGATTTCGATGCACTATACGGCAATACAACGGCCTCTTCCTGTACTTTCAGACTGGCGTGCCAGTTTTGCCCTATTTGGAGTAGAAAATCCGAAAATGTGTTTTTTTGTAACCTAACCTTAATCTCTCAAAGTTACTTGTGTACCCTAATATCTTCAAAGTGGCGCCATTTCTCGAGCTTTCAATGGATTTCGATGCACTATACGGCAATACAACGTTCTCTTCATGTAGATTGCGATTAATGGATGGAAGTTTCCTGTATTTTGAGTAACAATACCAGAAAATGGCCTTTTTCTAACCTAAGCATAACCTCTAGGTCTCAAATAAAGAAATTATGGGATAGATCTCACACAAGTAAATTATGGGATAGAAAGGCCATTAAAGTCTTCAACTGTCATTTGCCGTTTCAAGAAAACGGCAAAAACACGAGTTACTGGCTTTTAAAGCTAAAGGCACACAAGATCTAGCATGTTTTCACAAAAGGGGGTTTTAGGTTCTAGGGCTCCTTTTGTGGAAACAGCGTAGATCTTGTGTGCCTTTAAGCTTTAAAAGCCAGTTACTCGTGTTTTTGCCGCTTTCTTGAAAGGGCAAATGACAGTTTACGACTTTTCTGGCCTTTCTTTCCAATAATTGATCTGTAGGTATTTTATGAGGGTGGTGTGGGGTGGGGAGGAGTAGTTCAAAAAATTTCGCGAAAAACCAACTTTGCCTGACGTATGGCGCAACGATTTGCTTAGTGAAAGATGTACATTTTCCACTAGGTCTGAGAAAAAAGGTGCATTTTTGGGATCAAAACGTTGAAAAGTGAGTTACTGGCTTTTAAAGCCAACAAGTACGCATTAATTTACTTGTGTAACCTAAATTTCAAAGTGGCGCCATTTCTCGACCTTTTAATGGATTTCGATGCACTATACGGCAATACAACGGCCTCTTCCTGTACTTTCAGACTGGCGTGCCAGTTTTGCCCTATTTGGAGTAGAAAATCCGAAAATGTGTTTTTTTGTAACCTAACCTTAATCTCTCAAAGTTACTTGTGTACCCTAATATCTTCAAAGTGGCGCCATTTCTCGAGCTTTCAATGGATTTCGATGCACTATACGGCAATACAACGTTCTCTTCATGTAGATTGCGATTAATGGATGGAAGTTTCCTGTATTTTGAGTAACAATACCAGAAAATGGCCTTTTTCTAACCTAAGCATAACCTCTAGGTCTCAAATAAAGAAATTATGGGATAGATCTCACACAAGTAAATTATGGGATAGAAAGGCCATTAAAGTCTTCAACTGTCATTTGCCGTTTCAAGAAAACGGCAAAAACACGAGTTACTGGCTTTTAAAGCTAAAGGCACACAAGATCTAGCATGTTTTCACAAAAGGGGGTTTTAGGTTCTAGGGCTCCTTTTGTGGAAACAGCGTAGATCTTGTGTGCCTTTAAGCTTTAAAAGCCAGTTACTCGTGTTTTTGCCGCTTTCTTGAAAGGGCAAATGACAGTTTACGACTTTTCTGGCCTTTCTTTCCAATAATTGATCTGTAGGTATTTTATGAGGGTGGTGTGGGGTGGGGAGGAGTAGTTCAAAAAATTTCGCGAAAAACCAACTTTGCCTGACGTATGGCGCAACGATTTGCTTAGTGAAAGATGTACATTTTCCACTAGGTCTGAGAAAAAAGGTGCATTTTTGGGATCAAAACGTTGAAAAGTGAGTTACTGGCTTTTAAAGCCAACAAGTACGCATTAATTTACTTGTGTAACCTAAATTTCAAAGTGGCGCCATTTCTCGACCTTTTAATGGATTTCGATGCACTATACGGCAATACAACGGCCTCTTCCTGTACTTTCAGACTGGCGTGCCAGTTTTGCCCTATTTGGAGTAGAAAATCCGAAAATGTGTTTTTTTGTAACCTAACCTTAATCTCTCAAAGTTACTTGTGTACCCTAATATCTTCAAAGTGGCGCCATTTCTCGAGCTTTCAATGGATTTCGATGCACTATACGGCAATACAACGTTCTCTTCATGTAGATTGCGATTAATGGATGGAAGTTTCCTGTATTTTGAGTAACAATACCAGAAAATGGCCTTTTTCTAACCTAAGCATAACCTCTAGGTCTCAAATAAAGAAATTATGGGATAGATCTCACACAAGTAAATTATGGGATAGAAAGGCCATTAAAGTCTTCAACTGTCATTTGCCGTTTCAAGAAAACGGCAAAAACACGAGTTACTGGCTTTTAAAGCTAAAGGCACACAAGATCTAGCATGTTTTCACAAAAGGGGGTTTTAGGTTCTAGGGCTCCTTTTGTGGAAACAGCGTAGATCTTGTGTGCCTTTAAGCTTTAAAAGCCAGTTACTCGTGTTTTTGCCGCTTTCTTGAAAGGGCAAATGACAGTTTACGACTTTTCTGGCCTTTCTTTCCAATAATTGATCTGTAGGTATTTTATGAGGGTGGTGTGGGGTGGGGAGGAGTAGTTCAAAAAATTTCGCGAAAAACCAACTTTGCCTGACGTATGGCGCAACGATTTGCTTAGTGAAAGATGTACATTTTCCACTAGGTCTGAGAAAAAAGGTGCATTTTTGGGATCAAAACGTTGAAAAGTGAGTTACTGGCTTTTAAAGCCAACAAGTACGCATTAATTTACTTGTGTAACCTAAATTTCAAAGTGGCGCCATTTCTCGACCTTTTAATGGATTTCGATGCACTATACGGCAATACAACGGCCTCTTCCTGTACTTTCAGACTGGCGTGCCAGTTTTGCCCTATTTGGAGTAGAAAATCCGAAAATGTGTTTTTTTGTAACCTAACCTTAATCTCTCAAAGTTACTTGTGTACCCTAATATCTTCAAAGTGGCGCCATTTCTCGAGCTTTCAATGGATTTCGATGCACTATACGGCAATACAACGTTCTCTTCATGTAGATTGCGATTAATGGATGGAAGTTTCCTGTATTTTGAGTAACAATACCAGAAAATGGCCTTTTTCTAACCTAAGCATAACCTCTAGGTCTCAAATAAAGAAATTATGGGATAGATCTCACACAAGTAAATTATGGGATAGAAAGGCCATTAAAGTCTTCAACTGTCATTTGCCGTTTCAAGAAAACGGCAAAAACACGAGTTACTGGCTTTTAAAGCTAAAGGCACACAAGATCTAGCATGTTTTCACAAAAGGGGGTTTTAGGTTCTAGGGCTCCTTTTGTGGAAACAGCGTAGATCTTGTGTGCCTTTAAGCTTTAAAAGCCAGTTACTCGTGTTTTTGCCGCTTTCTTGAAAGGGCAAATGACAGTTTACGACTTTTCTGGCCTTTCTTTCCAATAATTGATCTGTAGGTATTTTATGAGGGTGGTGTGGGGTGGGGAGGAGTAGTTCAAAAAATTTCGCGAAAAACCAACTTTGCCTGACGTATGGCGCAACGATTTGCTTAGTGAAAGATGTACATTTTCCACTAGGTCTGAGAAAAAAGGTGCATTTTTGGGATCAAAACGTTGAAAAGTGAGTTACTGGCTTTTAAAGCCAACAAGTACGCATTAATTTACTTGTGTAACCTAAATTTCAAAGTGGCGCCATTTCTCGACCTTTTAATGGATTTCGATGCACTATACGGCAATACAACGGCCTCTTCCTGTACTTTCAGACTGGCGTGCCAGTTTTGCCCTATTTGGAGTAGAAAATCCGAAAATGTGTTTTTTTGTAACCTAACCTTAATCTCTCAAAGTTACTTGTGTACCCTAATATCTTCAAAGTGGCGCCATTTCTCGAGCTTTCAATGGATTTCGATGCACTATACGGCAATACAACGTTCTCTTCATGTAGATTGCGATTAATGGATGGAAGTTTCCTGTATTTTGAGTAACAATACCAGAAAATGGCCTTTTTCTAACCTAAGCATAACCTCTAGGTCTCAAATAAAGAAATTATGGGATAGATCTCACACAAGTAAATTATGGGATAGAAAGGCCATTAAAGTCTTCAACTGTCATTTGCCGTTTCAAGAAAACGGCAAAAACACGAGTTACTGGCTTTTAAAGCTAAAGGCACACAAGATCTAGCATGTTTTCACAAAAGGGGGTTTTAGGTTCTAGGGCTCCTTTTGTGGAAACAGCGTAGATCTTGTGTGCCTTTAAGCTTTAAAAGCCAGTTACTCGTGTTTTTGCCGCTTTCTTGAAAGGGCAAATGACAGTTTACGACTTTTCTGGCCTTTCTTTCCAATAATTGATCTGTAGGTATTTTATGAGGGTGGTGTGGGGTGGGGAGGAGTAGTTCAAAAAATTTCGCGAAAAACCAACTTTGCCTGACGTATGGCGCAACGATTTGCTTAGTGAAAGATGTACATTTTCCACTAGGTCTGAGAAAAAAGGTGCATTTTTGGGATCAAAACGTTGAAAAGTGAGTTACTGGCTTTTAAAGCCAACAAGTACGCATTAATTTACTTGTGTAACCTAAATTTCAAAGTGGCGCCATTTCTCGACCTTTTAATGGATTTCGATGCACTATACGGCAATACAACGGCCTCTTCCTGTACTTTCAGACTGGCGTGCCAGTTTTGCCCTATTTGGAGTAGAAAATCCGAAAATGTGTTTTTTTGTAACCTAACCTTAATCTCTCAAAGTTACTTGTGTACCCTAATATCTTCAAAGTGGCGCCATTTCTCGAGCTTTCAATGGATTTCGATGCACTATACGGCAATACAACGTTCTCTTCATGTAGATTGCGATTAATGGATGGAAGTTTCCTGTATTTTGAGTAACAATACCAGAAAATGGCCTTTTTCTAACCTAAGCATAACCTCTAGGTCTCAAATAAAGAAATTATGGGATAGATCTCACACAAGTAAATTATGGGATAGAAAGGCCATTAAAGTCTTCAACTGTCATTTGCCGTTTCAAGAAAACGGCAAAAACACGAGTTACTGGCTTTTAAAGCTAAAGGCACACAAGATCTAGCATGTTTTCACAAAAGGGGGTTTTAGGTTCTAGGGCTCCTTTTGTGGAAACAGCGTAGATCTTGTGTGCCTTTAAGCTTTAAAAGCCAGTTACTCGTGTTTTTGCCGCTTTCTTGAAAGGGCAAATGACAGTTTACGACTTTTCTGGCCTTTCTTTCCAATAATTGATCTGTAGGTATTTTATGAGGGTGGTGTGGGGTGGGGAGGAGTAGTTCAAAAAATTTCGCGAAAAACCAACTTTGCCTGACGTATGGCGCAACGATTTGCTTAGTGAAAGATGTACATTTTCCACTAGGTCTGAGAAAAAAGGTGCATTTTTGGGATCAAAACGTTGAAAAGTGAGTTACTGGCTTTTAAAGCCAACAAGTACGCATTAATTTACTTGTGTAACCTAAATTTCAAAGTGGCGCCATTTCTCGACCTTTTAATGGATTTCGATGCACTATACGGCAATACAACGGCCTCTTCCTGTACTTTCAGACTGGCGTGCCAGTTTTGCCCTATTTGGAGTAGAAAATCCGAAAATGTGTTTTTTTGTAACCTAACCTTAATCTCTCAAAGTTACTTGTGTACCCTAATATCTTCAAAGTGGCGCCATTTCTCGAGCTTTCAATGGATTTCGATGCACTATACGGCAATACAACGTTCTCTTCATGTAGATTGCGATTAATGGATGGAAGTTTCCTGTATTTTGAGTAACAATACCAGAAAATGGCCTTTTTCTAACCTAAGCATAACCTCTAGGTCTCAAATAAAGAAATTATGGGATAGATCTCACACAAGTAAATTATGGGATAGAAAGGCCATTAAAGTCTTCAACTGTCATTTGCCGTTTCAAGAAAACGGCAAAAACACGAGTTACTGGCTTTTAAAGCTAAAGGCACACAAGATCTAGCATGTTTTCACAAAAGGGGGTTTTAGGTTCTAGGGCTCCTTTTGTGGAAACAGCGTAGATCTTGTGTGCCTTTAAGCTTTAAAAGCCAGTTACTCGTGTTTTTGCCGCTTTCTTGAAAGGGCAAATGACAGTTTACGACTTTTCTGGCCTTTCTTTCCAATAATTGATCTGTAGGTATTTTATGAGGGTGGTGTGGGGTGGGGAGGAGTAGTTCAAAAAATTTCGCGAAAAACCAACTTTGCCTGACGTATGGCGCAACGATTTGCTTAGTGAAAGATGTACATTTTCCACTAGGTCTGAGAAAAAAGGTGCATTTTTGGGATCAAAACGTTGAAAAGTGAGTTACTGGCTTTTAAAGCCAACAAGTACGCATTAATTTACTTGTGTAACCTAAATTTCAAAGTGGCGCCATTTCTCGACCTTTTAATGGATTTCGATGCACTATACGGCAATACAACGGCCTCTTCCTGTACTTTCAGACTGGCGTGCCAGTTTTGCCCTATTTGGAGTAGAAAATCCGAAAATGTGTTTTTTTGTAACCTAACCTTAATCTCTCAAAGTTACTTGTGTACCCTAATATCTTCAAAGTGGCGCCATTTCTCGAGCTTTCAATGGATTTCGATGCACTATACGGCAATACAACGTTCTCTTCATGTAGATTGCGATTAATGGATGGAAGTTTCCTGTATTTTGAGTAACAATACCAGAAAATGGCCTTTTTCTAACCTAAGCATAACCTCTAGGTCTCAAATAAAGAAATTATGGGATAGATCTCACACAAGTAAATTATGGGATAGAAAGGCCATTAAAGTCTTCAACTGTCATTTGCCGTTTCAAGAAAACGGCAAAAACACGAGTTACTGGCTTTTAAAGCTAAAGGCACACAAGATCTAGCATGTTTTCACAAAAGGGGGTTTTAGGTTCTAGGGCTCCTTTTGTGGAAACAGCGTAGATCTTGTGTGCCTTTAAGCTTTAAAAGCCAGTTACTCGTGTTTTTGCCGCTTTCTTGAAAGGGCAAATGACAGTTTACGACTTTTCTGGCCTTTCTTTCCAATAATTGATCTGTAGGTATTTTATGAGGGTGGTGTGGGGTGGGGAGGAGTAGTTCAAAAAATTTCGCGAAAAACCAACTTTGCCTGACGTATGGCGCAACGATTTGCTTAGTGAAAGATGTACATTTTCCACTAGGTCTGAGAAAAAAGGTGCATTTTTGGGATCAAAACGTTGAAAAGTGAGTTACTGGCTTTTAAAGCCAACAAGTACGCATTAATTTACTTGTGTAACCTAAATTTCAAAGTGGCGCCATTTCTCGACCTTTTAATGGATTTCGATGCACTATACGGCAATACAACGGCCTCTTCCTGTACTTTCAGACTGGCGTGCCAGTTTTGCCCTATTTGGAGTAGAAAATCCGAAAATGTGTTTTTTTGTAACCTAACCTTAATCTCTCAAAGTTACTTGTGTACCCTAATATCTTCAAAGTGGCGCCATTTCTCGAGCTTTCAATGGATTTCGATGCACTATACGGCAATACAACGTTCTCTTCATGTAGATTGCGATTAATGGATGGAAGTTTCCTGTATTTTGAGTAACAATACCAGAAAATGGCCTTTTTCTAACCTAAGCATAACCTCTAGGTCTCAAATAAAGAAATTATGGGATAGATCTCACACAAGTAAATTATGGGATAGAAAGGCCATTAAAGTCTTCAACTGTCATTTGCCGTTTCAAGAAAACGGCAAAAACACGAGTTACTGGCTTTTAAAGCTAAAGGCACACAAGATCTAGCATGTTTTCACAAAAGGGGGTTTTAGGTTCTAGGGCTCCTTTTGTGGAAACAGCGTAGATCTTGTGTGCCTTTAAGCTTTAAAAGCCAGTTACTCGTGTTTTTGCCGCTTTCTTGAAAGGGCAAATGACAGTTTACGACTTTTCTGGCCTTTCTTTCCAATAATTGATCTGTAGGTATTTTATGAGGGTGGTGTGGGGTGGGGAGGAGTAGTTCAAAAAATTTCGCGAAAAACCAACTTTGCCTGACGTATGGCGCAACGATTTGCTTAGTGAAAGATGTACATTTTCCACTAGGTCTGAGAAAAAAGGTGCATTTTTGGGATCAAAACGTTGAAAAGTGAGTTACTGGCTTTTAAAGCCAACAAGTACGCATTAATTTACTTGTGTAACCTAAATTTCAAAGTGGCGCCATTTCTCGACCTTTTAATGGATTTCGATGCACTATACGGCAATACAACGGCCTCTTCCTGTACTTTCAGACTGGCGTGCCAGTTTTGCCCTATTTGGAGTAGAAAATCCGAAAATGTGTTTTTTTGTAACCTAACCTTAATCTCTCAAAGTTACTTGTGTACCCTAATATCTTCAAAGTGGCGCCATTTCTCGAGCTTTCAATGGATTTCGATGCACTATACGGCAATACAACGTTCTCTTCATGTAGATTGCGATTAATGGATGGAAGTTTCCTGTATTTTGAGTAACAATACCAGAAAATGGCCTTTTTCTAACCTAAGCATAACCTCTAGGTCTCAAATAAAGAAATTATGGGATAGATCTCACACAAGTAAATTATGGGATAGAAAGGCCATTAAAGTCTTCAACTGTCATTTGCCGTTTCAAGAAAACGGCAAAAACACGAGTTACTGGCTTTTAAAGCTAAAGGCACACAAGATCTAGCATGTTTTCACAAAAGGGGGTTTTAGGTTCTAGGGCTCCTTTTGTGGAAACAGCGTAGATCTTGTGTGCCTTTAAGCTTTAAAAGCCAGTTACTCGTGTTTTTGCCGCTTTCTTGAAAGGGCAAATGACAGTTTACGACTTTTCTGGCCTTTCTTTCCAATAATTGATCTGTAGGTATTTTATGAGGGTGGTGTGGGGTGGGGAGGAGTAGTTCAAAAAATTTCGCGAAAAACCAACTTTGCCTGACGTATGGCGCAACGATTTGCTTAGTGAAAGATGTACATTTTCCACTAGGTCTGAGAAAAAAGGTGCATTTTTGGGATCAAAACGTTGAAAAGTGAGTTACTGGCTTTTAAAGCCAACAAGTACGCATTAATTTACTTGTGTAACCTAAATTTCAAAGTGGCGCCATTTCTCGACCTTTTAATGGATTTCGATGCACTATACGGCAATACAACGGCCTCTTCCTGTACTTTCAGACTGGCGTGCCAGTTTTGCCCTATTTGGAGTAGAAAATCCGAAAATGTGTTTTTTTGTAACCTAACCTTAATCTCTCAAAGTTACTTGTGTACCCTAATATCTTCAAAGTGGCGCCATTTCTCGAGCTTTCAATGGATTTCGATGCACTATACGGCAATACAACGTTCTCTTCATGTAGATTGCGATTAATGGATGGAAGTTTCCTGTATTTTGAGTAACAATACCAGAAAATGGCCTTTTTCTAACCTAAGCATAACCTCTAGGTCTCAAATAAAGAAATTATGGGATAGATCTCACACAAGTAAATTATGGGATAGAAAGGCCATTAAAGTCTTCAACTGTCATTTGCCGTTTCAAGAAAACGGCAAAAACACGAGTTACTGGCTTTTAAAGCTAAAGGCACACAAGATCTAGCATGTTTTCACAAAAGGGGGTTTTAGGTTCTAGGGCTCCTTTTGTGGAAACAGCGTAGATCTTGTGTGCCTTTAAGCTTTAAAAGCCAGTTACTCGTGTTTTTGCCGCTTTCTTGAAAGGGCAAATGACAGTTTACGACTTTTCTGGCCTTTCTTTCCAATAATTGATCTGTAGGTATTTTATGAGGGTGGTGTGGGGTGGGGAGGAGTAGTTCAAAAAATTTCGCGAAAAACCAACTTTGCCTGACGTATGGCGCAACGATTTGCTTAGTGAAAGATGTACATTTTCCACTAGGTCTGAGAAAAAAGGTGCATTTTTGGGATCAAAACGTTGAAAAGTGAGTTACTGGCTTTTAAAGCCAACAAGTACGCATTAATTTACTTGTGTAACCTAAATTTCAAAGTGGCGCCATTTCTCGACCTTTTAATGGATTTCGATGCACTATACGGCAATACAACGGCCTCTTCCTGTACTTTCAGACTGGCGTGCCAGTTTTGCCCTATTTGGAGTAGAAAATCCGAAAATGTGTTTTTTTGTAACCTAACCTTAATCTCTCAAAGTTACTTGTGTACCCTAATATCTTCAAAGTGGCGCCATTTCTCGAGCTTTCAATGGATTTCGATGCACTATACGGCAATACAACGTTCTCTTCATGTAGATTGCGATTAATGGATGGAAGTTTCCTGTATTTTGAGTAACAATACCAGAAAATGGCCTTTTTCTAACCTAAGCATAACCTCTAGGTCTCAAATAAAGAAATTATGGGATAGATCTCACACAAGTAAATTATGGGATAGAAAGGCCATTAAAGTCTTCAACTGTCATTTGCCGTTTCAAGAAAACGGCAAAAACACGAGTTACTGGCTTTTAAAGCTAAAGGCACACAAGATCTAGCATGTTTTCACAAAAGGGGGTTTTAGGTTCTAGGGCTCCTTTTGTGGAAACAGCGTAGATCTTGTGTGTGCCTTTAAGCTTTAAAAGCCAGTTACTCGTGTTTTTGCCGCTTTCTTGAAAGGGCAAATGACAGTTTACGACTTTTCTGGCCTTTCTTTCCAATAATTGATCTGTAGGTATTTTATGAGGGTGGTGTGGGGTGGGGAGGAGTAGTTCAAAAAATTTCGCGAAAAACCAACTTTGCCTGACGTATGGCGCAACGATTTGCTTAGTGAAAGATGTACATTTTCCACTAGGTCTGAGAAAAAAGGTGCATTTTTGGGATCAAAACGTTGAAAAGTGAGTTACTGGCTTTTAAAGCCAACAAGTACGCATTAATTTACTTGTGTAACCTAAATTTCAAAGTGGCGCCATTTCTCGACCTTTTAATGGATTTCGATGCACTATACGGCAATACAACGGCCTCTTCCTGTACTTTCAGACTGGCGTGCCAGTTTTGCCCTATTTGGAGTAGAAAATCCGAAAATGTGTTTTTTTGTAACCTAACCTTAATCTCTCAAAGTTACTTGTGTACCCTAATATCTTCAAAGTGGCGCCATTTCTCGAGCTTTCAATGGATTTCGATGCACTATACGGCAATACAACGTTCTCTTCATGTAGATTGCGATTAATGGATGGAAGTTTCCTGTATTTTGAGTAACAATACCAGAAAATGGCCTTTTTCTAACCTAAGCATAACCTCTAGGTCTCAAATAAAGAAATTATGGGATAGATCTCACACAAGTAAATTATGGGATAGAAAGGCCATTAAAGTCTTCAACTGTCATTTGCCGTTTCAAGAAAACGGCAAAAACACGAGTTACTGGCTTTTAAAGCTAAAGGCACACAAGATCTAGCATGTTTTCACAAAAGGGGGTTTTAGGTTCTAGGGCTCCTTTTGTGGAAACAGCGTAGATCTTGTGTGCCTTTAAGCTTTAAAAGCCAGTTACTCGTGTTTTTGCCGCTTTCTTGAAAGGGCAAATGACAGTTTACGACTTTTCTGGCCTTTCTTTCCAATAATTGATCTGTAGGTATTTTATGAGGGTGGTGTGGGGTGGGGAGGAGTAGTTCAAAAAATTTCGCGAAAAACCAACTTTGCCTGACGTATGGCGCAACGATTTGCTTAGTGAAAGATGTACATTTTCCACTAGGTCTGAGAAAAAAGGTGCATTTTTGGGATCAAAACGTTGAAAAGTGAGTTACTGGCTTTTAAAGCCAACAAGTACGCATTAATTTACTTGTGTAACCTAAATTTCAAAGTGGCGCCATTTCTCGACCTTTTAATGGATTTCGATGCACTATACGGCAATACAACGGCCTCTTCCTGTACTTTCAGACTGGCGTGCCAGTTTTGCCCTATTTGGAGTAGAAAATCCGAAAATGTGTTTTTTTGTAACCTAACCTTAATCTCTCAAAGTTACTTGTGTACCCTAATATCTTCAAAGTGGCGCCATTTCTCGAGCTTTCAATGGATTTCGATGCACTATACGGCAATACAACGTTCTCTTCATGTAGATTGCGATTAATGGATGGAAGTTTCCTGTATTTTGAGTAACAATACCAGAAAATGGCCTTTTTCTAACCTAAGCATAACCTCTAGGTCTCAAATAAAGAAATTATGGGATAGATCTCACACAAGTAAATTATGGGATAGAAAGGCCATTAAAGTCTTCAACTGTCATTTGCCGTTTCAAGAAAACGGCAAAAACACGAGTTACTGGCTTTTAAAGCTAAAGGCACACAAGATCTAGCATGTTTTCACAAAAGGGGGTTTTAGGTTCTAGGGCTCCTTTTGTGGAAACAGCGTAGATCTTGTGTGCCTTTAAGCTTTAAAAGCCAGTTACTCGTGTTTTTGCCGCTTTCTTGAAAGGGCAAATGACAGTTTACGACTTTTCTGGCCTTTCTTTCCAATAATTGATCTGTAGGTATTTTATGAGGGTGGTGTGGGGTGGGGAGGAGTAGTTCAAAAAATTTCGCGAAAAACCAACTTTGCCTGACGTATGGCGCAACGATTTGCTTAGTGAAAGATGTACATTTTCCACTAGGTCTGAGAAAAAAGGTGCATTTTTGGGATCAAAACGTTGAAAAGTGAGTTACTGGCTTTTAAAGCCAACAAGTACGCATTAATTTACTTGTGTAACCTAAATTTCAAAGTGGCGCCATTTCTCGACCTTTTAATGGATTTCGATGCACTATACGGCAATACAACGGCCTCTTCCTGTACTTTCAGACTGGCGTGCCAGTTTTGCCCTATTTGGAGTAGAAAATCCGAAAATGTGTTTTTTTGTAACCTAACCTTAATCTCTCAAAGTTACTTGTGTACCCTAATATCTTCAAAGTGGCGCCATTTCTCGAGCTTTCAATGGATTTCGATGCACTATACGGCAATACAACGTTCTCTTCATGTAGATTGCGATTAATGGATGGAAGTTTCCTGTATTTTGAGTAACAATACCAGAAAATGGCCTTTTTCTAACCTAAGCATAACCTCTAGGTCTCAAATAAAGAAATTATGGGATAGATCTCACACAAGTAAATTATGGGATAGAAAGGCCATTAAAGTCTTCAACTGTCATTTGCCGTTTCAAGAAAACGGCAAAAACACGAGTTACTGGCTTTTAAAGCTAAAGGCACACAAGATCTAGCATGTTTTCACAAAAGGGGGTTTTAGGTTCTAGGGCTCCTTTTGTGGAAACAGCGTAGATCTTGTGTGCCTTTAAGCTTTAAAAGCCAGTTACTCGTGTTTTTGCCGCTTTCTTGAAAGGGCAAATGACAGTTTACGACTTTTCTGGCCTTTCTTTCCAATAATTGATCTGTAGGTATTTTATGAGGGTGGTGTGGGGTGGGGAGGAGTAGTTCAAAAAATTTCGCGAAAAACCAACTTTGCCTGACGTATGGCGCAACGATTTGCTTAGTGAAAGATGTACATTTTCCACTAGGTCTGAGAAAAAAGGTGCATTTTTGGGATCAAAACGTTGAAAAGTGAGTTACTGGCTTTTAAAGCCAACAAGTACGCATTAATTTACTTGTGTAACCTAAATTTCAAAGTGGCGCCATTTCTCGACCTTTTAATGGATTTCGATGCACTATACGGCAATACAACGGCCTCTTCCTGTACTTTCAGACTGGCGTGCCAGTTTTGCCCTATTTGGAGTAGAAAATCCGAAAATGTGTTTTTTTGTAACCTAACCTTAATCTCTCAAAGTTACTTGTGTACCCTAATATCTTCAAAGTGGCGCCATTTCTCGAGCTTTCAATGGATTTCGATGCACTATACGGCAATACAACGTTCTCTTCATGTAGATTGCGATTAATGGATGGAAGTTTCCTGTATTTTGAGTAACAATACCAGAAAATGGCCTTTTTCTAACCTAAGCATAACCTCTAGGTCTCAAATAAAGAAATTATGGGATAGATCTCACACAAGTAAATTATGGGATAGAAAGGCCATTAAAGTCTTCAACTGTCA
The DNA here is from genome assembly GCA_030867875.1 of Actinernus sp. WN-2022. Classification (NCBI taxonomy): domain Eukaryota; kingdom Metazoa; phylum Cnidaria; class Anthozoa; order Actiniaria; family Actinernidae; genus Actinernus; species Actinernus sp. WN-2022. The sequence continues at coordinate 16,348 of JAOWCC010001144.1, read as the reverse complement.
TTTGCCGTTTCAAGAAAACGGCAAAAACACGAGTTACTGGCTTTTAAAGCTAAAGGCACACAAGATCTAGCATGTTTTCACAAAAGGGGGTTTTAGGTTCTAGGGCTCCTTTTGTGGAAACAGCGTAGATCTTGTGTGCCTTTAAGCTTTAAAAGCCAGTTACTCGTGTTTTTGCCGCTTTCTTGAAAGGGCAAATGACAGTTTACGACTTTTCTGGCCTTTCTTTCCAATAATTGATCTGTAGGTATTTTATGAGGGTGGTGTGGGGTGGGGAGGAGTAGTTCAAAAAATTTCGCGAAAAACCAACTTTGCCTGACGTATGGCGCAACGATTTGCTTAGTGAAAGATGTACATTTTCCACTAGGTCTGAGAAAAAAGGTGCATTTTTGGGATCAAAACGTTGAAAAGTGAGTTACTGGCTTTTAAAGCCAACAAGTACGCATTAATTTACTTGTGTAACCTAAATTTCAAAGTGGCGCCATTTCTCGACCTTTTAATGGATTTCGATGCACTATACGGCAATACAACGGCCTCTTCCTGTACTTTCAGACTGGCGTGCCAGTTTTGCCCTATTTGGAGTAGAAAATCCGAAAATGTGTTTTTTTGTAACCTAACCTTAATCTCTCAAAGTTACTTGTGTACCCTAATATCTTCAAAGTGGCGCCATTTCTCGAGCTTTCAATGGATTTCGATGCACTATACGGCAATACAACGTTCTCTTCATGTAGATTGCGATTAATGGATGGAAGTTTCCTGTATTTTGAGTAACAATACCAGAAAATGGCCTTTTTCTAACCTAAGCATAACCTCTAGGTCTCAAATAAAGAAATTATGGGATAGATCTCACACAAGTAAATTATGGGATAGAAAGGCCATTAAAGTCTTCAACTGTCATTTGCCGTTTCAAGAAAACGGCAAAAACACGAGTTACTGGCTTTTAAAGCTAAAGGCACACAAGATCTAGCATGTTTTCACAAAAGGGGGTTTTAGGTTCTAGGGCTCCTTTTGTGGAAACAGCGTAGATCTTGTGTGCCTTTAAGCTTTAAAAGCCAGTTACTCGTGTTTTTGCCGCTTTCTTGAAAGGGCAAATGACAGTTTACGACTTTTCTGGCCTTTCTTTCCAATAATTGATCTGTAGGTATTTTATGAGGGTGGTGTGGGGTGGGGAGGAGTAGTTCAAAAAATTTCGCGAAAAACCAACTTTGCCTGACGTATGGCGCAACGATTTGCTTAGTGAAAGATGTACATTTTCCACTAGGTCTGAGAAAAAAGGTGCATTTTTGGGATCAAAACGTTGAAAAGTGAGTTACTGGCTTTTAAAGCCAACAAGTACGCATTAATTTACTTGTGTAACCTAAATTTCAAAGTGGCGCCATTTCTCGACCTTTTAATGGATTTCGATGCACTATACGGCAATACAACGGCCTCTTCCTGTACTTTCAGACTGGCGTGCCAGTTTTGCCCTATTTGGAGTAGAAAATCCGAAAATGTGTTTTTTTGTAACCTAACCTTAATCTCTCAAAGTTACTTGTGTACCCTAATATCTTCAAAGTGGCGCCATTTCTCGAGCTTTCAATGGATTTCGATGCACTATACGGCAATACAACGTTCTCTTCATGTAGATTGCGATTAATGGATGGAAGTTTCCTGTATTTTGAGTAACAATACCAGAAAATGGCCTTTTTCTAACCTAAGCATAACCTCTAGGTCTCAAATAAAGAAATTATGGGATAGATCTCACACAAGTAAATTATGGGATAGAAAGGCCATTAAAGTCTTCAACTGTCATTTGCCGTTTCAAGAAAACGGCAAAAACACGAGTTACTGGCTTTTAAAGCTAAAGGCACACAAGATCTAGCATGTTTTCACAAAAGGGGGTTTTAGGTTCTAGGGCTCCTTTTGTGGAAACAGCGTAGATCTTGTGTGCCTTTAAGCTTTAAAAGCCAGTTACTCGTGTTTTTGCCGCTTTCTTGAAAGGGCAAATGACAGTTTACGACTTTTCTGGCCTTTCTTTCCAATAATTGATCTGTAGGTATTTTATGAGGGTGGTGTGGGGTGGGGAGGAGTAGTTCAAAAAATTTCGCGAAAAACCAACTTTGCCTGACGTATGGCGCAACGATTTGCTTAGTGAAAGATGTACATTTTCCACTAGGTCTGAGAAAAAAGGTGCATTTTTGGGATCAAAACGTTGAAAAGTGAGTTACTGGCTTTTAAAGCCAACAAGTACGCATTAATTTACTTGTGTAACCTAAATTTCAAAGTGGCGCCATTTCTCGACCTTTTAATGGATTTCGATGCACTATACGGCAATACAACGGCCTCTTCCTGTACTTTCAGACTGGCGTGCCAGTTTTGCCCTATTTGGAGTAGAAAATCCGAAAATGTGTTTTTTTGTAACCTAACCTTAATCTCTCAAAGTTACTTGTGTACCCTAATATCTTCAAAGTGGCGCCATTTCTCGAGCTTTCAATGGATTTCGATGCACTATACGGCAATACAACGTTCTCTTCATGTAGATTGCGATTAATGGATGGAAGTTTCCTGTATTTTGAGTAACAATACCAGAAAATGGCCTTTTTCTAACCTAAGCATAACCTCTAGGTCTCAAATAAAGAAATTATGGGATAGATCTCACACAAGTAAATTATGGGATAGAAAGGCCATTAAAGTCTTCAACTGTCATTTGCCGTTTCAAGAAAACGGCAAAAACACGAGTTACTGGCTTTTAAAGCTAAAGGCACACAAGATCTAGCATGTTTTCACAAAAGGGGGTTTTAGGTTCTAGGGCTCCTTTTGTGGAAACAGCGTAGATCTTGTGTGCCTTTAAGCTTTAAAAGCCAGTTACTCGTGTTTTTGCCGCTTTCTTGAAAGGGCAAATGACAGTTTACGACTTTTCTGGCCTTTCTTTCCAATAATTGATCTGTAGGTATTTTATGAGGGTGGTGTGGGGTGGGGAGGAGTAGTTCAAAAAATTTCGCGAAAAACCAACTTTGCCTGACGTATGGCGCAACGATTTGCTTAGTGAAAGATGTACATTTTCCACTAGGTCTGAGAAAAAAGGTGCATTTTTGGGATCAAAACGTTGAAAAGTGAGTTACTGGCTTTTAAAGCCAACAAGTACGCATTAATTTACTTGTGTAACCTAAATTTCAAAGTGGCGCCATTTCTCGACCTTTTAATGGATTTCGATGCACTATACGGCAATACAACGGCCTCTTCCTGTACTTTCAGACTGGCGTGCCAGTTTTGCCCTATTTGGAGTAGAAAATCCGAAAATGTGTTTTTTTGTAACCTAACCTTAATCTCTCAAAGTTACTTGTGTACCCTAATATCTTCAAAGTGGCGCCATTTCTCGAGCTTTCAATGGATTTCGATGCACTATACGGCAATACAACGTTCTCTTCATGTAGATTGCGATTAATGGATGGAAGTTTCCTGTATTTTGAGTAACAATACCAGAAAATGGCCTTTTTCTAACCTAAGCATAACCTCTAGGTCTCAAATAAAGAAATTATGGGATAGATCTCACACAAGTAAATTATGGGATAGAAAGGCCATTAAAGTCTTCAACTGTCATTTGCCGTTTCAAGAAAACGGCAAAAACACGAGTTACTGGCTTTTAAAGCTAAAGGCACACAAGATCTAGCATGTTTTCACAAAAGGGGGTTTTAGGTTCTAGGGCTCCTTTTGTGGAAACAGCGTAGATCTTGTGTGCCTTTAAGCTTTAAAAGCCAGTTACTCGTGTTTTTGCCGCTTTCTTGAAAGGGCAAATGACAGTTTACGACTTTTCTGGCCTTTCTTTCCAATAATTGATCTGTAGGTATTTTATGAGGGTGGTGTGGGGTGGGGAGGAGTAGTTCAAAAAATTTCGCGAAAAACCAACTTTGCCTGACGTATGGCGCAACGATTTGCTTAGTGAAAGATGTACATTTTCCACTAGGTCTGAGAAAAAAGGTGCATTTTTGGGATCAAAACGTTGAAAAGTGAGTTACTGGCTTTTAAAGCCAACAAGTACGCATTAATTTACTTGTGTAACCTAAATTTCAAAGTGGCGCCATTTCTCGACCTTTTAATGGATTTCGATGCACTATACGGCAATACAACGGCCTCTTCCTGTACTTTCAGACTGGCGTGCCAGTTTTGCCCTATTTGGAGTAGAAAATCCGAAAATGTGTTTTTTTGTAACCTAACCTTAATCTCTCAAAGTTACTTGTGTACCCTAATATCTTCAAAGTGGCGCCATTTCTCGAGCTTTCAATGGATTTCGATGCACTATACGGCAATACAACGTTCTCTTCATGTAGATTGCGATTAATGGATGGAAGTTTCCTGTATTTTGAGTAACAATACCAGAAAATGGCCTTTTTCTAACCTAAGCATAACCTCTAGGTCTCAAATAAAGAAATTATGGGATAGATCTCACACAAGTAAATTATGGGATAGAAAGGCCATTAAAGTCTTCAACTGTCATTTGCCGTTTCAAGAAAACGGCAAAAACACGAGTTACTGGCTTTTAAAGCTAAAGGCACACAAGATCTAGCATGTTTTCACAAAAGGGGGTTTTAGGTTCTAGGGCTCCTTTTGTGGAAACAGCGTAGATCTTGTGTGCCTTTAAGCTTTAAAAGCCAGTTACTCGTGTTTTTGCCGCTTTCTTGAAAGGGCAAATGACAGTTTACGACTTTTCTGGCCTTTCTTTCCAATAATTGATCTGTAGGTATTTTATGAGGGTGGTGTGGGGTGGGGAGGAGTAGTTCAAAAAATTTCGCGAAAAACCAACTTTGCCTGACGTATGGCGCAACGATTTGCTTAGTGAAAGATGTACATTTTCCACTAGGTCTGAGAAAAAAGGTGCATTTTTGGGATCAAAACGTTGAAAAGTGAGTTACTGGCTTTTAAAGCCAACAAGTACGCATTAATTTACTTGTGTAACCTAAATTTCAAAGTGGCGCCATTTCTCGACCTTTTAATGGATTTCGATGCACTATACGGCAATACAACGGCCTCTTCCTGTACTTTCAGACTGGCGTGCCAGTTTTGCCCTATTTGGAGTAGAAAATCCGAAAATGTGTTTTTTTGTAACCTAACCTTAATCTCTCAAAGTTACTTGTGTACCCTAATATCTTCAAAGTGGCGCCATTTCTCGAGCTTTCAATGGATTTCGATGCACTATACGGCAATACAACGTTCTCTTCATGTAGATTGCGATTAATGGATGGAAGTTTCCTGTATTTTGAGTAACAATACCAGAAAATGGCCTTTTTCTAACCTAAGCATAACCTCTAGGTCTCAAATAAAGAAATTATGGGATAGATCTCACACAAGTAAATTATGGGATAGAAAGGCCATTAAAGTCTTCAACTGTCATTTGCCGTTTCAAGAAAACGGCAAAAACACGAGTTACTGGCTTTTAAAGCTAAAGGCACACAAGATCTAGCATGTTTTCACAAAAGGGGGTTTTAGGTTCTAGGGCTCCTTTTGTGGAAACAGCGTAGATCTTGTGTGCCTTTAAGCTTTAAAAGCCAGTTACTCGTGTTTTTGCCGCTTTCTTGAAAGGGCAAATGACAGTTTACGACTTTTCTGGCCTTTCTTTCCAATAATTGATCTGTAGGTATTTTATGAGGGTGGTGTGGGGTGGGGAGGAGTAGTTCAAAAAATTTCGCGAAAAACCAACTTTGCCTGACGTATGGCGCAACGATTTGCTTAGTGAAAGATGTACATTTTCCACTAGGTCTGAGAAAAAAGGTGCATTTTTGGGATCAAAACGTTGAAAAGTGAGTTACTGGCTTTTAAAGCCAACAAGTACGCATTAATTTACTTGTGTAACCTAAATTTCAAAGTGGCGCCATTTCTCGACCTTTTAATGGATTTCGATGCACTATACGGCAATACAACGGCCTCTTCCTGTACTTTCAGACTGGCGTGCCAGTTTTGCCCTATTTGGAGTAGAAAATCCGAAAATGTGTTTTTTTGTAACCTAACCTTAATCTCTCAAAGTTACTTGTGTACCCTAATATCTTCAAAGTGGCGCCATTTCTCGAGCTTTCAATGGATTTCGATGCACTATACGGCAATACAACGTTCTCTTCATGTAGATTGCGATTAATGGATGGAAGTTTCCTGTATTTTGAGTAACAATACCAGAAAATGGCCTTTTTCTAACCTAAGCATAACCTCTAGGTCTCAAATAAAGAAATTATGGGATAGATCTCACACAAGTAAATTATGGGATAGAAAGGCCATTAAAGTCTTCAACTGTCATTTGCCGTTTCAAGAAAACGGCAAAAACACGAGTTACTGGCTTTTAAAGCTAAAGGCACACAAGATCTAGCATGTTTTCACAAAAGGGGGTTTTAGGTTCTAGGGCTCCTTTTGTGGAAACAGCGTAGATCTTGTGTGCCTTTAAGCTTTAAAAGCCAGTTACTCGTGTTTTTGCCGCTTTCTTGAAAGGGCAAATGACAGTTTACGACTTTTCTGGCCTTTCTTTCCAATAATTGATCTGTAGGTATTTTATGAGGGTGGTGTGGGGTGGGGAGGAGTAGTTCAAAAAATTTCGCGAAAAACCAACTTTGCCTGACGTATGGCGCAACGATTTGCTTAGTGAAAGATGTACATTTTCCACTAGGTCTGAGAAAAAAGGTGCATTTTTGGGATCAAAACGTTGAAAAGTGAGTTACTGGCTTTTAAAGCCAACAAGTACGCATTAATTTACTTGTGTAACCTAAATTTCAAAGTGGCGCCATTTCTCGACCTTTTAATGGATTTCGATGCACTATACGGCAATACAACGGCCTCTTCCTGTACTTTCAGACTGGCGTGCCAGTTTTGCCCTATTTGGAGTAGAAAATCCGAAAATGTGTTTTTTTGTAACCTAACCTTAATCTCTCAAAGTTACTTGTGTACCCTAATATCTTCAAAGTGGCGCCATTTCTCGAGCTTTCAATGGATTTCGATGCACTATACGGCAATACAACGTTCTCTTCATGTAGATTGCGATTAATGGATGGAAGTTTCCTGTATTTTGAGTAACAATACCAGAAAATGGCCTTTTTCTAACCTAAGCATAACCTCTAGGTCTCAAATAAAGAAATTATGGGATAGATCTCACACAAGTAAATTATGGGATAGAAAGGCCATTAAAGTCTTCAACTGTCATTTGCCGTTTCAAGAAAACGGCAAAAACACGAGTTACTGGCTTTTAAAGCTAAAGGCACACAAGATCTAGCATGTTTTCACAAAAGGGGGTTTTAGGTTCTAGGGCTCCTTTTGTGGAAACAGCGTAGATCTTGTGTGCCTTTAAGCTTTAAAAGCCAGTTACTCGTGTTTTTGCCGCTTTCTTGAAAGGGCAAATGACAGTTTACGACTTTTCTGGCCTTTCTTTCCAATAATTGATCTGTAGGTATTTTATGAGGGTGGTGTGGGGTGGGGAGGAGTAGTTCAAAAAATTTCGCGAAAAACCAACTTTGCCTGACGTATGGCGCAACGATTTGCTTAGTGAAAGATGTACATTTTCCACTAGGTCTGAGAAAAAAGGTGCATTTTTGGGATCAAAACGTTGAAAAGTGAGTTACTGGCTTTTAAAGCCAACAAGTACGCATTAATTTACTTGTGTAACCTAAATTTCAAAGTGGCGCCATTTCTCGACCTTTTAATGGATTTCGATGCACTATACGGCAATACAACGGCCTCTTCCTGTACTTTCAGACTGGCGTGCCAGTTTTGCCCTATTTGGAGTAGAAAATCCGAAAATGTGTTTTTTTGTAACCTAACCTTAATCTCTCAAAGTTACTTGTGTACCCTAATATCTTCAAAGTGGCGCCATTTCTCGAGCTTTCAATGGATTTCGATGCACTATACGGCAATACAACGTTCTCTTCATGTAGATTGCGATTAATGGATGGAAGTTTCCTGTATTTTGAGTAACAATACCAGAAAATGGCCTTTTTCTAACCTAAGCATAACCTCTAGGTCTCAAATAAAGAAATTATGGGATAGATCTCACACAAGTAAATTATGGGATAGAAAGGCCATTAAAGTCTTCAACTGTCATTTGCCGTTTCAAGAAAACGGCAAAAACACGAGTTACTGGCTTTTAAAGCTAAAGGCACACAAGATCTAGCATGTTTTCACAAAAGGGGGTTTTAGGTTCTAGGGCTCCTTTTGTGGAAACAGCGTAGATCTTGTGTGCCTTTAAGCTTTAAAAGCCAGTTACTCGTGTTTTTGCCGCTTTCTTGAAAGGGCAAATGACAGTTTACGACTTTTCTGGCCTTTCTTTCCAATAATTGATCTGTAGGTATTTTATGAGGGTGGTGTGGGGTGGGGAGGAGTAGTTCAAAAAATTTCGCGAAAAACCAACTTTGCCTGACGTATGGCGCAACGATTTGCTTAGTGAAAGATGTACATTTTCCACTAGGTCTGAGAAAAAAGGTGCATTTTTGGGATCAAAACGTTGAAAAGTGAGTTACTGGCTTTTAAAGCCAACAAGTACGCATTAATTTACTTGTGTAACCTAAATTTCAAAGTGGCGCCATTTCTCGACCTTTTAATGGATTTCGATGCACTATACGGCAATACAACGGCCTCTTCCTGTACTTTCAGACTGGCGTGCCAGTTTTGCCCTATTTGGAGTAGAAAATCCGAAAATGTGTTTTTTTGTAACCTAACCTTAATCTCTCAAAGTTACTTGTGTACCCTATATCTTCAAAGTGGCGCCATTTCTCGAGCTTTCAATGGATTTCGATGCACTATACGGCAATACAACGTTCTCTTCATGTAGATTGCGATTAATGGATGGAAGTTTCCTGTATTTTGAGTAACAATACCAGAAAATGGCCTTTTTCTAACCTAAGCATAACCTCTAGGTCTCAAATAAAGAAATTATGGGATAGATCTCACACAAGTAAATTATGGGATAGAAAGGCCATTAAAGTCTTCAACTGTCATTTGCCGTTTCAAGAAAACGGCAAAAACACGAGTTACTGGCTTTTAAAGCTAAAGGCACACAAGATCTAGCATGTTTTCACAAAAGGGGGTTTTAGGTTCTAGGGCTCCTTTTGTGGAAACAGCGTAGATCTTGTGTGCCTTTAAGCTTTAAAAGCCAGTTACTCGTGTTTTTGCCGCTTTCTTGAAAGGGCAAATGACAGTTTACGACTTTTCTGGCCTTTCTTTCCAATAATTGATCTGTAGGTATTTTATGAGGGTGGTGTGGGGTGGGGAGGAGTAGTTCAAAAAATTTCGCGAAAAACCAACTTTGCCTGACGTATGGCGCAACGATTTGCTTAGTGAAAGATGTACATTTTCCACTAGGTCTGAGAAAAAAGGTGCATTTTTGGGATCAAAACGTTGAAAAGTGAGTTACTGGCTTTTAAAGCCAACAAGTACGCATTAATTTACTTGTGTAACCTAAATTTCAAAGTGGCGCCATTTCTCGACCTTTTAATGGATTTCGATGCACTATACGGCAATACAACGGCCTCTTCCTGTACTTTCAGACTGGCGTGCCAGTTTTGCCCTATTTGGAGTAGAAAATCCGAAAATGTGTTTTTTTGTAACCTAACCTTAATCTCTCAAAGTTACTTGTGTACCCTAATATCTTCAAAGTGGCGCCATTTCTCGAGCTTTCAATGGATTTCGATGCACTATACGGCAATACAACGTTCTCTTCATGTAGATTGCGATTAATGGATGGAAGTTTCCTGTATTTTGAGTAACAATACCAGAAAATGGCCTTTTTCTAACCTAAGCATAACCTCTAGGTCTCAAATAAAGAAATTATGGGATAGATCTCACACAAGTAAATTATGGGATAGAAAGGCCATTAAAGTCTTCAACTGTCATTTGCCGTTTCAAGAAAACGGCAAAAACACGAGTTACTGGCTTTTAAAGCTAAAGGCACACAAGATCTAGCATGTTTTCACAAAAGGGGGTTTTAGGTTCTAGGGCTCCTTTTGTGGAAACAGCGTAGATCTTGTGTGCCTTTAAGCTTTAAAAGCCAGTTACTCGTGTTTTTGCCGCTTTCTTGAAAGGGCAAATGACAGTTTACGACTTTTCTGGCCTTTCTTTCCAATAATTGATCTGTAGGTATTTTATGAGGGTGGTGTGGGGTGGGGAGGAGTAGTTCAAAAAATTTCGCGAAAAACCAACTTTGCCTGACGTATGGCGCAACGATTTGCTTAGTGAAAGATGTACATTTTCCACTAGGTCTGAGAAAAAAGGTGCATTTTTGGGATCAAAACGTTGAAAAGTGAGTTACTGGCTTTTAAAGCCAACAAGTACGCATTAATTTACTTGTGTAACCTAAATTTCAAAGTGGCGCCATTTCTCGACCTTTTAATGGATTTCGATGCACTATACGGCAATACAACGGCCTCTTCCTGTACTTTCAGACTGGCGTGCCAGTTTTGCCCTATTTGGAGTAGAAAATCCGAAAATGTGTTTTTTTGTAACCTAACCTTAATCTCTCAAAGTTACTTGTGTACCCTAATATCTTCAAAGTGGCGCCATTTCTCGAGCTTTCAATGGATTTCGATGCACTATACGGCAATACAACGTTCTCTTCATGTAGATTGCGATTAATGGATGGAAGTTTCCTGTATTTTGAGTAACAATACCAGAAAATGGCCTTTTTCTAACCTAAGCATAACCTCTAGGTCTCAAATAAAGAAATTATGGGATAGATCTCACACAAGTAAATTATGGGATAGAAAGGCCATTAAAGTCTTCAACTGTCATTTGCCGTTTCAAGAAAACGGCAAAAACACGAGTTACTGGCTTTTAAAGCTAAAGGCACACAAGATCTAGCATGTTTTCACAAAAGGGGGTTTTAGGTTCTAGGGCTCCTTTTGTGGAAACAGCGTAGATCTTGTGTGCCTTTAAGCTTTAAAAGCCAGTTACTCGTGTTTTTGCCGCTTTCTTGAAAGGGCAAATGACAGTTTACGACTTTTCTGGCCTTTCTTTCCAATAATTGATCTGTAGGTATTTTATGAGGGTGGTGTGGGGTGGGGAGGAGTAGTTCAAAAAATTTCGCGAAAAACCAACTTTGCCTGACGTATGGCGCAACGATTTGCTTAGTGAAAGATGTACATTTTCCACTAGGTCTGAGAAAAAAGGTGCATTTTTGGGATCAAAACGTTGAAAAGTGAGTTACTGGCTTTTAAAGCCAACAAGTACGCATTAATTTACTTGTGTAACCTAAATTTCAAAGTGGCGCCATTTCTCGACCTTTTAATGGATTTCGATGCACTATACGGCAATACAACGGCCTCTTCCTGTACTTTCAGACTGGCGTGCCAGTTTTGCCCTATTTGGAGTAGAAAATCCGAAAATGTGTTTTTTTGTAACCTAACCTTAATCTCTCAAAGTTACTTGTGTACCCTAATATCTTCAAAGTGGCGCCATTTCTCGAGCTTTCAATGGATTTCGATGCACTATACGGCAATACAACGTTCTCTTCATGTAGATTGCGATTAATGGATGGAAGTTTCCTGTATTTTGAGTAACAATACCAGAAAATGGCCTTTTTCTAACCTAAGCATAACCTCTAGGTCTCAAATAAAGAAATTATGGGATAGATCTCACACAAGTAAATTATGGGATAGAAAGGCCATTAAAGTCTTCAACTGTCATTTGCCGTTTCAAGAAAACGGCAAAAACACGAGTTACTGGCTTTTAAAGCTAAAGGCACACAAGATCTAGCATGTTTTCACAAAAGGGGGTTTTAGGTTCTAGGGCTCCTTTTGTGGAAACAGCGTAGATCTTGTGTGCCTTTAAGCTTTAAAAGCCAGTTACTCGTGTTTTTGCCGCTTTCTTGAAAGGGCAAATGACAGTTTACGACTTTTCTGGCCTTTCTTTCCAATAATTGATCTGTAGGTATTTTATGAGGGTGGTGTGGGGTGGGGAGGAGTAGTTCAAAAAATTTCGCGAAAAACCAACTTTGCCTGACGTATGGCGCAACGATTTGCTTAGTGAAAGATGTACATTTTCCACTAGGTCTGAGAAAAAAGGTGCATTTTTGGGATCAAAACGTTGAAAAGTGAGTTACTGGCTTTTAAAGCCAACAAGTACGCATTAATTTACTTGTGTAACCTAAATTTCAAAGTGGCGCCATTTCTCGACCTTTTAATGGATTTCGATGCACTATACGGCAATACAACGGCCTCTTCCTGTACTTTCAGACTGGCGTGCCAGTTTTGCCCTATTTGGAGTAGAAAATCCGAAAATGTGTTTTTTTGTAACCTAACCTTAATCTCTCAAAGTTACTTGTGTACCCTAATATCTTCAAAGTGGCGCCATTTCTCGAGCTTTCAATGGATTTCGATGCACTATACGGCAATACAACGTTCTCTTCATGTAGATTGCGATTAATGGATGGAAGTTTCCTGTATTTTGAGTAACAATACCAGAAAATGGCCTTTTTCTAACCTAAGCATAACCTCTAGGTCTCAAATAAAGAAATTATGGGATAGATCTCACACAAGTAAATTATGGGATAGAAAGGCCATTAAAGTCTTCAACTGTCATTTGCCGTTTCAAGAAAACGGCAAAAACACGAGTTACTGGCTTTTAAAGCTAAAGGCACACAAGATCTAGCATGTTTTCACAAAAGGGGGTTTTAGGTTCTAGGGCTCCTTTTGTGGAAACAGCGTAGATCTTGTGTGCCTTTAAGCTTTAAAAGCCAGTTACTCGTGTTTTTGCCGCTTTCTTGAAAGGGCAAATGACAGTTTACGACTTTTCTGGCCTTTCTTTCCAATAATTGATCTGTAGGTATTTTATGAGGGTGGTGTGGGGTGGGGAGGAGTAGTTCAAAAAATTTCGCGAAAAACCAACTTTGCCTGACGTATGGCGCAACGATTTGCTTAGTGAAAGATGTACATTTTCCACTAGGTCTGAGAAAAAAGGTGCATTTTTGGGATCAAAACGTTGAAAAGTGAGTTACTGGCTTTTAAAGCCAACAAGTACGCATTAATTTACTTGTGTAACCTAAATTTCAAAGTGGCGCCATTTCTCGACCTTTTAATGGATTTCGATGCACTATACGGCAATACAACGGCCTCTTCCTGTACTTTCAGACTGGCGTGCCAGTTTTGCCCTATTTGGAGTAGAAAATCCGAAAATGTGTTTTTTTGTAACCTAACCTTAATCTCTCAAAGTTACTTGTGTACCCTAATATCTTCAAAGTGGCGCCATTTCTCGAGCTTTCAATGGATTTCGATGCACTATACGGCAATACAACGTTCTCTTCATGTAGATTGCGATTAATGGATGGAAGTTTCCTGTATTTTGAGTAACAATACCAGAAAATGGCCTTTTTCTAACCTAAGCATAACCTCTAGGTCTCAAATAAAGAAATTATGGGATAGATCTCACACAAGTAAATTATGGGATAGAAAGGCCATTAAAGTCTTCAACTGTCATTTGCCGTTTCAAGAAAACGGCAAAAACACGAGTTACTGGCTTTTAAAGCTAAAGGCACACAAGATCTAGCATGTTTTCACAAAAGGGGGTTTTAGGTTCTAGGGCTCCTTTTGTGGAAACAGCGTAGATCTTGTGTGCCTTTAAGCTTTAAAAGCCAGTTACTCGTGTTTTTGCCGCTTTCTTGAAAGGGCAAATGACAGTTTACGACTTTTCTGGCCTTTCTTTCCAATAATTGATCTGTAGGTATTTTATGAGGGTGGTGTGGGGTGGGGAGGAGTAGTTCAAAAAATTTCGCGAAAAACCAACTTTGCCTGACGTATGGCGCAACGATTTGCTTAGTGAAAGATGTACATTTTCCACTAGGTCTGAGAAAAAAGGTGCATTTTTGGGATCAAAACGTTGAAAAGTGAGTTACTGGCTTTTAAAGCCAACAAGTACGCATTAATTTACTTGTGTAACCTAAATTTCAAAGTGGCGCCATTTCTCGACCTTTTAATGGATTTCGATGCACTATACGGCAATACAACGGCCTCTTCCTGTACTTTCAGACTGGCGTGCCAGTTTTGCCCTATTTGGAGTAGAAAATCCGAAAATGTGTTTTTTTGTAACCTAACCTTAATCTCTCAAAGTTACTTGTGTACCCTAATATCTTCAAAGTGGCGCCATTTCTCGAGCTTTCAATGGATTTCGATGCACTATACGGCAATACAACGTTCTCTTCATGTAGATTGCGATTAATGGATGGAAGTTTCCTGTATTTTGAGTAACAATACCAGAAAATGGCCTTTTTCTAACCTAAGCATAACCTCTAGGTCTCAAATAAAGAAATTATGGGATAGATCTCACACAAGTAAATTATGGGATAGAAAGGCCATTAAAGTCTTCAACTGTCATTTGCCGTTTCAAGAAAACGGCAAAAACACGAGTTACTGGCTTTTAAAGCTAAAGGCACACAAGATCTAGCATGTTTTCACAAAAGGGGGTTTTAGGTTCTAGGGCTCCTTTTGTGGAAACAGCGTAGATCTTGTGTGCCTTTAAGCTTTAAAAGCCAGTTACTCGTGTTTTTGCCGCTTTCTTGAAAGGGCAAATGACAGTTTACGACTTTTCTGGCCTTTCTTTCCAATAATTGATCTGTAGGTATTTTATGAGGGTGGTGTGGGGTGGGGAGGAGTAGTTCAAAAAATTTCGCGAAAAACCAACTTTGCCTGACGTATGGCGCAACGATTTGCTTAGTGAAAGATGTACATTTTCCACTAGGTCTGAGAAAAAAGGTGCATTTTTGGGATCAAAACGTTGAAAAGTGAGTTACTGGCTTTTAAAGCCAACAAGTACGCATTAATTTACTTGTGTAACCTAAATTTCAAAGTGGCGCCATTTCTCGACCTTTTAATGGATTTCGATGCACTATACGGCAATACAACGGCCTCTTCCTGTACTTTCAGACTGGCGTGCCAGTTTTGCCCTATTTGGAGTAGAAAATCCGAAAATGTGTTTTTTTGTAACCTAACCTTAATCTCTCAAAGTTACTTGTGTACCCTAATATCTTCAAAGTGGCGCCATTTCTCGAGCTTTCAATGGATTTCGATGCACTATACGGCAATACAACGTTCTCTTCATGTAGATTGCGATTAATGGATGGAAGTTTCCTGTATTTTGAGTAACAATACCAGAAAATGGCCTTTTTCTAACCTAAGCATAACCTCTAGGTCTCAAATAAAGAAATTATGGGATAGATCTCACACAAGTAAATTATGGGATAGAAAGGCCATTAAAGTCTTCAACTGTCATTTGCCGTTTCAAGAAAACGGCAAAAACACGAGTTACTGGCTTTTAAAGCTAAAGGCACACAAGATCTAGCATGTTTTCACAAAAGGGGGTTTTAGGTTCTAGGGCTCCTTTTGTGGAAACAGCGTAGATCTTGTGTGCCTTTAAGCTTTAAAAGCCAGTTACTCGTGTTTTTGCCGCTTTCTTGAAAGGGCAAATGACAGTTTACGACTTTTCTGGCCTTTCTTTCCAATAATTGATCTGTAGGTATTTTATGAGGGTGGTGTGGGGTGGGGAGGAGTAGTTCAAAAAATTTCGCGAAAAACCAACTTTGCCTGACGTATGGCGCAACGATTTGCTTAGTGAAAGATGTACATTTTCCACTAGGTCTGAGAAAAAAGGTGCATTTTTGGGATCAAAACGTTGAAAAGTGAGTTACTGGCTTTTAAAGCCAACAAGTACGCATTAATTTACTTGTGTAACCTAAATTTCAAAGTGGCGCCATTTCTCGACCTTTTAATGGATTTCGATGCACTATACGGCAATACAACGGCCTCTTCCTGTACTTTCAGACTGGCGTGCCAGTTTTGCCCTATTTGGAGTAGAAAATCCGAAAATGTGTTTTTTTGTAACCTAACCTTAATCTCTCAAAGTTACTTGTGTACCCTAATATCTTCAAAGTGGCGCCATTTCTCGAGCTTTCAATGGATTTCGATGCACTATACGGCAATACAACGTTCTCTTCATGTAGATTGCGATTAATGGATGGAAGTTTCCTGTATTTTGAGTAACAATACCAGAAAATGGCCTTTTTCTAACCTAAGCATAACCGTCTAGGTCTCAAATAAAGAAATTATGGGATAGATCTCACACAAGTAAATTATGGGATAGAAAGGCCATTAAAGTCTTCAACTGTCATTTGCCGTTTCAAGAAAACGGCAAAAACACGAGTTACTGGCTTTTAAAGCTAAAGGCACACAAGATCTAGCATGTTTTCACAAAAGGGGGTTTTAGGTTCTAGGGCTCCTTTTGTGGAAACAGCGTAGATCTTGTGTGCCTTTAAGCTTTAAAAGCCAGTTACTCGTGTTTTTGCCGCTTTCTTGAAAGGGCAAATGACAGTTTACGACTTTTCTGGCCTTTCTTTCCAATAATTGATCTGTAGGTATTTTATGAG
>JAOWCC010001143.1:0-25635 GCA_030867875.1 Actinernus sp. WN-2022 | reverse complement strand
GCCACTTTGAAGATATTAGGGTACACAAGTAACTTTGAGAGATTAAGGTTAGGTTACAAAAAAACACATTTTCGGATTTTCTACTCCAAATAGGGCAAAACTGGCACGCCAGTCTGAAAGTACAGGAAGAGGCCGTTGTATTGCCGTATAGTGCATCGAAATCCATTAAAAGGTCGAGAAATGGCGCCACTTTGAAATTTAGGTTACACAAGTAAATTAATGCGTACTTGTTGGCTTTAAAAGCCAGTAACTCACTTTTCAACGTTTTGATCCCAAAAATGCACCTTTTTTCTCAGACCTAGTGGAAAATGTACATCTTTCACTAAGCAAATCGTTGCGCCATACGTCAGGCAAAGTTGGTTTTTCGCGAAATTTTTTGAACTACTCCTCCCCACCCCACACCACCCTCATAAAATACCTACAGATCAATTATTGGAAAGAAAGGCCAGAAAAGTCGTAAACTGTCATTTGCCCTTTCAAGAAAGCGGCAAAAACACGAGTAACTGGCTTTTAAAGCTTAAAGGCACACAAGATCTACGCTGTTTCCACAAAAGGAGCCCTAGAACCTAAAACCCCCTTTTGTGAAAACATGCTAGATCTTGTGTGCCTTTAGCTTTAAAAGCCAGTAACTCGTGTTTTTGCCGTTTTCTTGAAACGGCAAATGACAGTTGAAGACTTTAATGGCCTTTCTATCCCATAATTTACTTGTGTGAGATCTATCCCATAATTTCTTTATTTGAGACCTAGAGGTTATGCTTAGGTTAGAAAAAGGCCATTTTCTGGTATTGTTACTCAAAATACAGGAAACTTCCATCCATTAATCGCAATCTACATGAAGAGAACGTTGTATTGCCGTATAGTGCATCGAAATCCATTGAAAGCTCGAGAAATGGCGCCACTTTGAAGATATTAGGGTACACAAGTAACTTTGAGAGATTAAGGTTAGGTTACAAAAAAACACATTTTCGGATTTTCTACTCCAAATAGGGCAAAACTGGCACGCCAGTCTGAAAGTACAGGAAGAGGCCGTTGTATTGCCGTATAGTGCATCGAAATCCATTAAAAGGTCGAGAAATGGCGCCACTTTGAAATTTAGGTTACACAAGTAAATTAATGCGTACTTGTTGGCTTTAAAAGCCAGTAACTCACTTTTCAACGTTTTGATCCCAAAAATGCACCTTTTTTCTCAGACCTAGTGGAAAATGTACATCTTTCACTAAGCAAATCGTTGCGCCATACGTCAGGCAAAGTTGGTTTTTCGCGAAATTTTTTGAACTACTCCTCCCCACCCCACACCACCCTCATAAAATACCTACAGATCAATTATTGGAAAGAAAGGCCAGAAAAGTCGTAAACTGTCATTTGCCCTTTCAAGAAAGCGGCAAAAACACGAGTAACTGGCTTTTAAAGCTTAAAGGCACACAAGAATTCTTGTGTGCCTTTAGCTTTAAAAGCCAGTAACTCGTGTTTTTGCCGTTTTCTTGAAACGGCAAATGACAGTTGAAGACTTTAATGGCCTTTCTATCCCATAATTTACTTGTGTGAGATCTATCCCATAATTTCTTTATTTGAGACCTAGAGGTTATGCTTAGGTTAGAAAAAGGCCATTTTCTGGTATTGTTACTCAAAATACAGGAAACTTCCATCCATTAATCGCAATCTACATGAAGAGAACGTTGTATTGCCGTATAGTGCATCGAAATCCATTGAAAGCTCGAGAAATGGCGCCACTTTGAAGATATTAGGGTACACAAGTAACTTTGAGAGATTAAGGTTAGGTTACAAAAAAACACATTTTCGGATTTTCTACTCCAAATAGGGCAAAACTGGCACGCCAGTCTGAAAGTACAGGAAGAGGCCGTTGTATTGCCGTATAGTGCATCGAAATCCATTAAAAGGTCGAGAAATGGCGCCACTTTGAAATTTAGGTTACACAAGTAAATTAATGCGTACTTGTTGGCTTTAAAAGCCAGTAACTCACTTTTCAACGTTTTGATCCCAAAAATGCACCTTTTTTCTCAGACCTAGTGGAAAATGTACATCTTTCACTAAGCAAATCGTTGCGCCATACGTCAGGCAAAGTTGGTTTTTCGCGAAATTTTTTGAACTACTCCTCCCCACCCCACACCACCCTCATAAAATACCTACAGATCAATTATTGGAAAGAAAGGCCAGAAAAGTCGTAAACTGTCATTTGCCCTTTCAAGAAAGCGGCAAAAACACGAGTAACTGGCTTTTAAAGCTTAAAGGCACACAAGATCTACGCTGTTTCCACAAAAGGAGCCCTAGAACCTAAAACCCCCTTTTGTGAAAACATGCTAGATCTTGTGTGCCTTTAGCTTTAAAAGCCAGTAACTCGTGTTTTTGCCGTTTTCTTGAAACGGCAAATGACAGTTGAAGACTTTAATGGCCTTTCTATCCCATAATTTACTTGTGTGAGATCTATCCCATAATTTCTTTATTTGAGACCTAGAGGTTATGCTTAGGTTAGAAAAAGGCCATTTTCTGGTATTGTTACTCAAAATACAGGAAACTTCCATCCATTAATCGCAATCTACATGAAGAGAACGTTGTATTGCCGTATAGTGCATCGAAATCCATTGAAAGCTCGAGAAATGGCGCCACTTTGAAGATATTAGGGTACACAAGTAACTTTGAGAGATTAAGGTTAGGTTACAAAAAAACACATTTTCGGATTTTCTACTCCAAATAGGGCAAAACTGGCACGCCAGTCTGACAGTACAGGAAGAGGCCGTTGTATTGCCGTATAGTGCATCGAAATCCATTAAAAGGTCGAGAAATGGCGCCACTTTGAAATTTAGGTTACACAAGTAAATTAATGCGTACTTGTTGGCTTTAAAAGCCAGTAACTCACTTTTCAACGTTTTGATCCCAAAAATGCACCTTTTTTCTCAGACCTAGTGGAAAATGTACATCTTTCACTAAGCAAATCGTTGCGCCATACGTCAGGCAAAGTTGGTTTTTCGCGAAATTTTTTGAACTACTCCTCCCCACCCCACACCACCCTCATAAAATACCTACAGATCAATTATTGGAAAGAAAGGCCAGAAAAGTCGTAAACTGTCATTTGCCCTTTCAAGAAAGCGGCAAAAACACGAGTAACTGGCTTTTAAAGCTTAAAGGCACACAAGATCTACGCTGTTTCCACAAAAGGAGCCCTAGAACCTAAAACCCCCTTTTGTGAAAACATGCTAGATCTTGTGTGCCTTTAGCTTTAAAAGCCAGTAACTCGTGTTTTTGCCGTTTTCTTGAAACGGCAAATGACAGTTGAAGACTTTAATGGCCTTTCTATCCCATAATTTACTTGTGTGAGATCTATCCCATAATTTCTTTATTTGAGACCTAGAGGTTATGCTTAGGTTAGAAAAAGGCCATTTTCTGGTATTGTTACTCAAAATACAGGAAACTTCCATCCATTAATCGCAATCTACATGAAGAGAACGTTGTATTGCCGTATAGTGCATCGAAATCCATTGAAAGCTCGAGAAATGGCGCCACTTTGAAGATATTAGGGTACACAAGTAACTTTGAGAGATTAAGGTTAGGTTACAAAAAAACACATTTTCGGATTTTCTACTCCAAATAGGGCAAAACTGGCACGCCAGTCTGAAAGTACAGGAAGAGGCCGTTGTATTGCCGTATAGTGCATCGAAATCCATTAAAAGGTCGAGAAATGGCGCCACTTTGAAATTTAGGTTACACAAGTAAATTAATGCGTACTTGTTGGCTTTAAAAGCCAGTAACTCACTTTTCAACGTTTTGATCCCAAAAATGCACCTTTTTTCTCAGACCTAGTGGAAAATGTACATCTTTCACTAAGCAAATCGTTGCGCCATACGTCAGGCAAAGTTGGTTTTTCGCGAAATTTTTTGAACTACTCCTCCCCACCCCACACCACCCTCATAAAATACCTACAGATCAATTATTGGAAAGAAAGGCCAGAAAAGTCGTAAACTGTCATTTGCCCTTTCAAGAAAGCGGCAAAAACACGAGTAACTGGCTTTTAAAGCTTAAAGGCACACAAGATCTACGCTGTTTCCACAAAAGGAGCCCTAGAACCTAAAACCCCCTTTTGTGAAAACATGCTAGATCTTGTGTGCCTTTAGCTTTAAAAGCCAGTAACTCGTGTTTTTGCCGTTTTCTTGAAACGGCAAATGACAGTTGAAGACTTTAATGGCCTTTCTATCCCATAATTTACTTGTGTGAGATCTATCCCATAATTTCTTTATTTGAGACCTAGAGGTTATGCTTAGGTTAGAAAAAGGCCATTTTCTGGTATTGTTACTCAAAATACAGGAAACTTCCATCCATTAATCGCAATCTACATGAAGAGAACGTTGTATTGCCGTATAGTGCATCGAAATCCATTGAAAGCTCGAGAAATGGCGCCACTTTGAAGATATTAGGGTACACAAGTAACTTTGAGAGATTAAGGTTAGGTTACAAAAAAACACATTTTCGGATTTTCTACTCCAAATAGGGCAAAACTGGCACGCCAGTCTGAAAGTACAGGAAGAGGCCGTTGTATTGCCGTATAGTGCATCGAAATCCATTAAAAGGTCGAGAAATGGCGCCACTTTGAAATTTAGGTTACACAAGTAAATTAATGCGTACTTGTTGGCTTTAAAAGCCAGTAACTCACTTTTCAACGTTTTGATCCCAAAAATGCACCTTTTTTCTCAGACCTAGTGGAAAATGTACATCTTTCACTAAGCAAATCGTTGCGCCATACGTCAGGCAAAGTTGGTTTTTCGCGAAATTTTTTGAACTACTCCTCCCCACCCCACACCACCCTCATAAAATACCTACAGATCAATTATTGGAAAGAAAGGCCAGAAAAGTCGTAAACTGTCATTTGCCCTTTCAAGAAAGCGGCAAAAACACGAGTAACTGGCTTTTAAAGCTTAAAGGCACACAAGAATTCTTGTGTGCCTTTAGCTTTAAAAGCCAGTAACTCGTGTTTTTGCCGTTTTCTTGAAACGGCAAATGACAGTTGAAGACTTTAATGGCCTTTCTATCCCATAATTTACTTGTGTGAGATCTATCCCATAATTTCTTTATTTGAGACCTAGAGGTTATGCTTAGGTTAGAAAAAGGCCATTTTCTGGTATTGTTACTCAAAATACAGGAAACTTCCATCCATTAATCGCAATCTACATGAAGAGAACGTTGTATTGCCGTATAGTGCATCGAAATCCATTGAAAGCTCGAGAAATGGCGCCACTTTGAAGATATTAGGGTACACAAGTAACTTTGAGAGATTAAGGTTAGGTTACAAAAAAACACATTTTCGGATTTTCTACTCCAAATAGGGCAAAACTGGCACGCCAGTCTGAAAGTACAGGAAGAGGCCGTTGTATTGCCGTATAGTGCATCGAAATCCATTAAAAGGTCGAGAAATGGCGCCACTTTGAAATTTAGGTTACACAAGTAAATTAATGCGTACTTGTTGGCTTTAAAAGCCAGTAACTCACTTTTCAACGTTTTGATCCCAAAAATGCACCTTTTTTCTCAGACCTAGTGGAAAATGTACATCTTTCACTAAGCAAATCGTTGCGCCATACGTCAGGCAAAGTTGGTTTTTCGCGAAATTTTTTGAACTACTCCTCCCCACCCCACACCACCCTCATAAAATACCTACAGATCAATTATTGGAAAGAAAGGCCAGAAAAGTCGTAAACTGTCATTTGCCCTTTCAAGAAAGCGGCAAAAACACGAGTAACTGGCTTTTAAAGCTTAAAGGCACACAAGATCTACGCTGTTTCCACAAAAGGAGCCCTAGAACCTAAAACCCCCTTTTGTGAAAACATGCTAGATCTTGTGTGCCTTTAGCTTTAAAAGCCAGTAACTCGTGTTTTTGCCGTTTTCTTGAAACGGCAAATGACAGTTGAAGACTTTAATGGCCTTTCTATCCCATAATTTACTTGTGTGAGATCTATCCCATAATTTCTTTATTTGAGACCTAGAGGTTATGCTTAGGTTAGAAAAAGGCCATTTTCTGGTATTGTTACTCAAAATACAGGAAACTTCCATCCATTAATCGCAATCTACATGAAGAGAACGTTGTATTGCCGTATAGTGCATCGAAATCCATTGAAAGCTCGAGAAATGGCGCCACTTTGAAGATATTAGGGTACACAAGTAACTTTGAGAGATTAAGGTTAGGTTACAAAAAAACACATTTTCGGATTTTCTACTCCAAATAGGGCAAAACTGGCACGCCAGTCTGAAAGTACAGGAAGAGGCCGTTGTATTGCCGTATAGTGCATCGAAATCCATTAAAAGGTCGAGAAATGGCGCCACTTTGAAATTTAGGTTACACAAGTAAATTAATGCGTACTTGTTGGCTTTAAAAGCCAGTAACTCACTTTTCAACGTTTTGATCCCAAAAATGCACCTTTTTTCTCAGACCTAGTGGAAAATGTACATCTTTCACTAAGCAAATCGTTGCGCCATACGTCAGGCAAAGTTGGTTTTTCGCGAAATTTTTTGAACTACTCCTCCCCACCCCACACCACCCTCATAAAATACCTACAGATCAATTATTGGAAAGAAAGGCCAGAAAAGTCGTAAACTGTCATTTGCCCTTTCAAGAAAGCGGCAAAAACACGAGTAACTGGCTTTTAAAGCTTAAAGGCACACAAGATCTACGCTGTTTCCACAAAAGGAGCCCTAGAACCTAAAACCCCCTTTTGTGAAAACATGCTAGATCTTGTGTGCCTTTAGCTTTAAAAGCCAGTAACTCGTGTTTTTGCCGTTTTCTTGAAACGGCAAATGACAGTTGAAGACTTTAATGGCCTTTCTATCCCATAATTTACTTGTGTGAGATCTATCCCATAATTTCTTTATTTGAGACCTAGAGGTTATGCTTAGGTTAGAAAAAGGCCATTTTCTGGTATTGTTACTCAAAATACAGGAAACTTCCATCCATTAATCGCAATCTACATGAAGAGAACGTTGTATTGCCGTATAGTGCATCGAAATCCATTGAAAGCTCGAGAAATGGCGCCACTTTGAAGATATTAGGGTACACAAGTAACTTTGAGAGATTAAGGTTAGGTTACAAAAAAACACATTTTCGGATTTTCTACTCCAAATAGGGCAAAACTGGCACGCCAGTCTGAAAGTACAGGAAGAGGCCGTTGTATTGCCGTATAGTGCATCGAAATCCATTAAAAGGTCGAGAAATGGCGCCACTTTGAAATTTAGGTTACACAAGTAAATTAATGCGTACTTGTTGGCTTTAAAAGCCAGTAACTCACTTTTCAACGTTTTGATCCCAAAAATGCACCTTTTTTCTCAGACCTAGTGGAAAATGTACATCTTTCACTAAGCAAATCGTTGCGCCATACGTCAGGCAAAGTTGGTTTTTCGCGAAATTTTTTGAACTACTCCTCCCCACCCCACACCACCCTCATAAAATACCTACAGATCAATTATTGGAAAGAAAGGCCAGAAAAGTCGTAAACTGTCATTTGCCCTTTCAAGAAAGCGGCAAAAACACGAGTAACTGGCTTTTAAAGCTTAAAGGCACACAAGAATTCTTGTGTGCCTTTAGCTTTAAAAGCCAGTAACTCGTGTTTTTGCCGTTTTCTTGAAACGGCAAATGACAGTTGAAGACTTTAATGGCCTTTCTATCCCATAATTTACTTGTGTGAGATCTATCCCATAATTTCTTTATTTGAGACCTAGAGGTTATGCTTAGGTTAGAAAAAGGCCATTTTCTGGTATTGTTACTCAAAATACAGGAAACTTCCATCCATTAATCGCAATCTACATGAAGAGAACGTTGTATTGCCGTATAGTGCATCGAAATCCATTGAAAGCTCGAGAAATGGCGCCACTTTGAAGATATTAGGGTACACAAGTAACTTTGAGAGATTAAGGTTAGGTTACAAAAAAACACATTTTCGGATTTTCTACTCCAAATAGGGCAAAACTGGCACGCCAGTCTGAAAGTACAGGAAGAGGCCGTTGTATTGCCGTATAGTGCATCGAAATCCATTAAAAGGTCGAGAAATGGCGCCACTTTGAAATTTAGGTTACACAAGTAAATTAATGCGTACTTGTTGGCTTTAAAAGCCAGTAACTCACTTTTCAACGTTTTGATCCCAAAAATGCACCTTTTTTCTCAGACCTAGTGGAAAATGTACATCTTTCACTAAGCAAATCGTTGCGCCATACGTCAGGCAAAGTTGGTTTTTCGCGAAATTTTTTGAACTACTCCTCCCCACCCCACACCACCCTCATAAAATACCTACAGATCAATTATTGGAAAGAAAGGCCAGAAAAGTCGTAAACTGTCATTTGCCCTTTCAAGAAAGCGGCAAAAACACGAGTAACTGGCTTTTAAAGCTTAAAGGCACACAAGATCTACGCTGTTTCCACAAAAGGAGCCCTAGAACCTAAAACCCCCTTTTGTGAAAACATGCTAGATCTTGTGTGCCTTTAGCTTTAAAAGCCAGTAACTCGTGTTTTTGCCGTTTTCTTGAAACGGCAAATGACAGTTGAAGACTTTAATGGCCTTTCTATCCCATAATTTACTTGTGTGAGATCTATCCCATAATTTCTTTATTTGAGACCTAGAGGTTATGCTTAGGTTAGAAAAAGGCCATTTTCTGGTATTGTTACTCAAAATACAGGAAACTTCCATCCATTAATCGCAATCTACATGAAGAGAACGTTGTATTGCCGTATAGTGCATCGAAATCCATTGAAAGCTCGAGAAATGGCGCCACTTTGAAGATATTAGGGTACACAAGTAACTTTGAGAGATTAAGGTTAGGTTACAAAAAAACACATTTTCGGATTTTCTACTCCAAATAGGGCAAAACTGGCACGCCAGTCTGAAAGTACAGGAAGAGGCCGTTGTATTGCCGTATAGTGCATCGAAATCCATTAAAAGGTCGAGAAATGGCGCCACTTTGAAATTTAGGTTACACAAGTAAATTAATGCGTACTTGTTGGCTTTAAAAGCCAGTAACTCACTTTTCAACGTTTTGATCCCAAAAATGCACCTTTTTTCTCAGACCTAGTGGAAAATGTACATCTTTCACTAAGCAAATCGTTGCGCCATACGTCAGGCAAAGTTGGTTTTTCGCGAAATTTTTTGAACTACTCCTCCCCACCCCACACCACCCTCATAAAATACCTACAGATCAATTATTGGAAAGAAAGGCCAGAAAAGTCGTAAACTGTCATTTGCCCTTTCAAGAAAGCGGCAAAAACACGAGTAACTGGCTTTTAAAGCTTAAAGGCACACAAGAATTCTTGTGTGCCTTTAGCTTTAAAAGCCAGTAACTCGTGTTTTTGCCGTTTTCTTGAAACGGCAAATGACAGTTGAAGACTTTAATGGCCTTTCTATCCCATAATTTACTTGTGTGAGATCTATCCCATAATTTCTTTATTTGAGACCTAGAGGTTATGCTTAGGTTAGAAAAAGGCCATTTTCTGGTATTGTTACTCAAAATACAGGAAACTTCCATCCATTAATCGCAATCTACATGAAGAGAACGTTGTATTGCCGTATAGTGCATCGAAATCCATTGAAAGCTCGAGAAATGGCGCCACTTTGAAGATATTAGGGTACACAAGTAACTTTGAGAGATTAAGGTTAGGTTACAAAAAAACACATTTTCGGATTTTCTACTCCAAATAGGGCAAAACTGGCACGCCAGTCTGAAAGTACAGGAAGAGGCCGTTGTATTGCCGTATAGTGCATCGAAATCCATTAAAAGGTCGAGAAATGGCGCCACTTTGAAATTTAGGTTACACAAGTAAATTAATGCGTACTTGTTGGCTTTAAAAGCCAGTAACTCACTTTTCAACGTTTTGATCCCAAAAATGCACCTTTTTTCTCAGACCTAGTGGAAAATGTACATCTTTCACTAAGCAAATCGTTGCGCCATACGTCAGGCAAAGTTGGTTTTTCGCGAAATTTTTTGAACTACTCCTCCCCACCCCACACCACCCTCATAAAATACCTACAGATCAATTATTGGAAAGAAAGGCCAGAAAAGTCGTAAACTGTCATTTGCCCTTTCAAGAAAGCGGCAAAAACACGAGTAACTGGCTTTTAAAGCTTAAAGGCACACAAGATCTACGCTGTTTCCACAAAAGGAGCCCTAGAACCTAAAACCCCCTTTTGTGAAAACATGCTAGATCTTGTGTGCCTTTAGCTTTAAAAGCCAGTAACTCGTGTTTTTGCCGTTTTCTTGAAACGGCAAATGACAGTTGAAGACTTTAATGGCCTTTCTATCCCATAATTTACTTGTGTGAGATCTATCCCATAATTTCTTTATTTGAGACCTAGAGGTTATGCTTAGGTTAGAAAAAGGCCATTTTCTGGTATTGTTACTCAAAATACAGGAAACTTCCATCCATTAATCGCAATCTACATGAAGAGAACGTTGTATTGCCGTATAGTGCATCGAAATCCATTGAAAGCTCGAGAAATGGCGCCACTTTGAAGATATTAGGGTACACAAGTAACTTTGAGAGATTAAGGTTAGGTTACAAAAAAACACATTTTCGGATTTTCTACTCCAAATAGGGCAAAACTGGCACGCCAGTCTGACAGTACAGGAAGAGGCCGTTGTATTGCCGTATAGTGCATCGAAATCCATTAAAAGGTCGAGAAATGGCGCCACTTTGAAATTTAGGTTACACAAGTAAATTAATGCGTACTTGTTGGCTTTAAAAGCCAGTAACTCACTTTTCAACGTTTTGATCCCAAAAATGCACCTTTTTTCTCAGACCTAGTGGAAAATGTACATCTTTCACTAAGCAAATCGTTGCGCCATACGTCAGGCAAAGTTGGTTTTTCGCGAAATTTTTTGAACTACTCCTCCCCACCCCACACCACCCTCATAAAATACCTACAGATCAATTATTGGAAAGAAAGGCCAGAAAAGTCGTAAACTGTCATTTGCCCTTTCAAGAAAGCGGCAAAAACACGAGTAACTGGCTTTTAAAGCTTAAAGGCACACAAGATCTACGCTGTTTCCACAAAAGGAGCCCTAGAACCTAAAACCCCCTTTTGTGAAAACATGCTAGATCTTGTGTGCCTTTAGCTTTAAAAGCCAGTAACTCGTGTTTTTGCCGTTTTCTTGAAACGGCAAATGACAGTTGAAGACTTTAATGGCCTTTCTATCCCATAATTTACTTGTGTGAGATCTATCCCATAATTTCTTTATTTGAGACCTAGAGGTTATGCTTAGGTTAGAAAAAGGCCATTTTCTGGTATTGTTACTCAAAATACAGGAAACTTCCATCCATTAATCGCAATCTACATGAAGAGAACGTTGTATTGCCGTATAGTGCATCGAAATCCATTGAAAGCTCGAGAAATGGCGCCACTTTGAAGATATTAGGGTACACAAGTAACTTTGAGAGATTAAGGTTAGGTTACAAAAAAACACATTTTCGGATTTTCTACTCCAAATAGGGCAAAACTGGCACGCCAGTCTGAAAGTACAGGAAGAGGCCGTTGTATTGCCGTATAGTGCATCGAAATCCATTAAAAGGTCGAGAAATGGCGCCACTTTGAAATTTAGGTTACACAAGTAAATTAATGCGTACTTGTTGGCTTTAAAAGCCAGTAACTCACTTTTCAACGTTTTGATCCCAAAAATGCACCTTTTTTCTCAGACCTAGTGGAAAATGTACATCTTTCACTAAGCAAATCGTTGCGCCATACGTCAGGCAAAGTTGGTTTTTCGCGAAATTTTTTGAACTACTCCTCCCCACCCCACACCACCCTCATAAAATACCTACAGATCAATTATTGGAAAGAAAGGCCAGAAAAGTCGTAAACTGTCATTTGCCCTTTCAAGAAAGCGGCAAAAACACGAGTAACTGGCTTTTAAAGCTTAAAGGCACACAAGATCTACGCTGTTTCCACAAAAGGAGCCCTAGAACCTAAAACCCCCTTTTGTGAAAACATGCTAGATCTTGTGTGCCTTTAGCTTTAAAAGCCAGTAACTCGTGTTTTTGCCGTTTTCTTGAAACGGCAAATGACAGTTGAAGACTTTAATGGCCTTTCTATCCCATAATTTACTTGTGTGAGATCTATCCCATAATTTCTTTATTTGAGACCTAGAGGTTATGCTTAGGTTAGAAAAAGGCCATTTTCTGGTATTGTTACTCAAAATACAGGAAACTTCCATCCATTAATCGCAATCTACATGAAGAGAACGTTGTATTGCCGTATAGTGCATCGAAATCCATTGAAAGCTCGAGAAATGGCGCCACTTTGAAGATATTAGGGTACACAAGTAACTTTGAGAGATTAAGGTTAGGTTACAAAAAAACACATTTTCGGATTTTCTACTCCAAATAGGGCAAAACTGGCACGCCAGTCTGAAAGTACAGGAAGAGGCCGTTGTATTGCCGTATAGTGCATCGAAATCCATTAAAAGGTCGAGAAATGGCGCCACTTTGAAATTTAGGTTACACAAGTAAATTAATGCGTACTTGTTGGCTTTAAAAGCCAGTAACTCACTTTTCAACGTTTTGATCCCAAAAATGCACCTTTTTTCTCAGACCTAGTGGAAAATGTACATCTTTCACTAAGCAAATCGTTGCGCCATACGTCAGGCAAAGTTGGTTTTTCGCGAAATTTTTTGAACTACTCCTCCCCACCCCACACCACCCTCATAAAATACCTACAGATCAATTATTGGAAAGAAAGGCCAGAAAAGTCGTAAACTGTCATTTGCCCTTTCAAGAAAGCGGCAAAAACACGAGTAACTGGCTTTTAAAGCTTAAAGGCACACAAGATCTACGCTGTTTCCACAAAAGGAGCCCTAGAACCTAAAACCCCCTTTTGTGAAAACATGCTAGATCTTGTGTGCCTTTAGCTTTAAAAGCCAGTAACTCGTGTTTTTGCCGTTTTCTTGAAACGGCAAATGACAGTTGAAGACTTTAATGGCCTTTCTATCCCATAATTTACTTGTGTGAGATCTATCCCATAATTTCTTTATTTGAGACCTAGAGGTTATGCTTAGGTTAGAAAAAGGCCATTTTCTGGTATTGTTACTCAAAATACAGGAAACTTCCATCCATTAATCGCAATCTACATGAAGAGAACGTTGTATTGCCGTATAGTGCATCGAAATCCATTGAAAGCTCGAGAAATGGCGCCACTTTGAAGATATTAGGGTACACAAGTAACTTTGAGAGATTAAGGTTAGGTTACAAAAAAACACATTTTCGGATTTTCTACTCCAAATAGGGCAAAACTGGCACGCCAGTCTGAAAGTACAGGAAGAGGCCGTTGTATTGCCGTATAGTGCATCGAAATCCATTAAAAGGTCGAGAAATGGCGCCACTTTGAAATTTAGGTTACACAAGTAAATTAATGCGTACTTGTTGGCTTTAAAAGCCAGTAACTCACTTTTCAACGTTTTGATCCCAAAAATGCACCTTTTTTCTCAGACCTAGTGGAAAATGTACATCTTTCACTAAGCAAATCGTTGCGCCATACGTCAGGCAAAGTTGGTTTTTCGCGAAATTTTTTGAACTACTCCTCCCCACCCCACACCACCCTCATAAAATACCTACAGATCAATTATTGGAAAGAAAGGCCAGAAAAGTCGTAAACTGTCATTTGCCCTTTCAAGAAAGCGGCAAAAACACGAGTAACTGGCTTTTAAAGCTTAAAGGCACACAAGATCTACGCTGTTTCCACAAAAGGAGCCCTAGAACCTAAAACCCCCTTTTGTGAAAACATGCTAGATCTTGTGTGCCTTTAGCTTTAAAAGCCAGTAACTCGTGTTTTTGCCGTTTTCTTGAAACGGCAAATGACAGTTGAAGACTTTAATGGCCTTTCTATCCCATAATTTACTTGTGTGAGATCTATCCCATAATTTCTTTATTTGAGACCTAGAGGTTATGCTTAGGTTAGAAAAAGGCCATTTTCTGGTATTGTTACTCAAAATACAGGAAACTTCCATCCATTAATCGCAATCTACATGAAGAGAACGTTGTATTGCCGTATAGTGCATCGAAATCCATTGAAAGCTCGAGAAATGGCGCCACTTTGAAGATATTAGGGTACACAAGTAACTTTGAGAGATTAAGGTTAGGTTACAAAAAAACACATTTTCGGATTTTCTACTCCAAATAGGGCAAAACTGGCACGCCAGTCTGAAAGTACAGGAAGAGGCCGTTGTATTGCCGTATAGTGCATCGAAATCCATTAAAAGGTCGAGAAATGGCGCCACTTTGAAATTTAGGTTACACAAGTAAATTAATGCGTACTTGTTGGCTTTAAAAGCCAGTAACTCACTTTTCAACGTTTTGATCCCAAAAATGCACCTTTTTTCTCAGACCTAGTGGAAAATGTACATCTTTCACTAAGCAAATCGTTGCGCCATACGTCAGGCAAAGTTGGTTTTTCGCGAAATTTTTTGAACTACTCCTCCCCACCCCACACCACCCTCATAAAATACCTACAGATCAATTATTGGAAAGAAAGGCCAGAAAAGTCGTAAACTGTCATTTGCCCTTTCAAGAAAGCGGCAAAAACACGAGTAACTGGCTTTTAAAGCTTAAAGGCACACAAGATCTACGCTGTTTCCACAAAAGGAGCCCTAGAACCTAAAACCCCCTTTTGTGAAAACATGCTAGATCTTGTGTGCCTTTAGCTTTAAAAGCCAGTAACTCGTGTTTTTGCCGTTTTCTTGAAACGGCAAATGACAGTTGAAGACTTTAATGGCCTTTCTATCCCATAATTTACTTGTGTGAGATCTATCCCATAATTTCTTTATTTGAGACCTAGAGGTTATGCTTAGGTTAGAAAAAGGCCATTTTCTGGTATTGTTACTCAAAATACAGGAAACTTCCATCCATTAATCGCAATCTACATGAAGAGAACGTTGTATTGCCGTATAGTGCATCGAAATCCATTGAAAGCTCGAGAAATGGCGCCACTTTGAAGATATTAGGGTACACAAGTAACTTTGAGAGATTAAGGTTAGGTTACAAAAAAACACATTTTCGGATTTTCTACTCCAAATAGGGCAAAACTGGCACGCCAGTCTGAAAGTACAGGAAGAGGCCGTTGTATTGCCGTATAGTGCATCGAAATCCATTAAAAGGTCGAGAAATGGCGCCACTTTGAAATTTAGGTTACACAAGTAAATTAATGCGTACTTGTTGGCTTTAAAAGCCAGTAACTCACTTTTCAACGTTTTGATCCCAAAAATGCACCTTTTTTCTCAGACCTAGTGGAAAATGTACATCTTTCACTAAGCAAATCGTTGCGCCATACGTCAGGCAAAGTTGGTTTTTCGCGAAATTTTTTGAACTACTCCTCCCCACCCCACACCACCCTCATAAAATACCTACAGATCAATTATTGGAAAGAAAGGCCAGAAAAGTCGTAAACTGTCATTTGCCCTTTCAAGAAAGCGGCAAAAACACGAGTAACTGGCTTTTAAAGCTTAAAGGCACACAAGATCTACGCTGTTTCCACAAAAGGAGCCCTAGAACCTAAAACCCCCTTTTGTGAAAACATGCTAGATCTTGTGTGCCTTTAGCTTTAAAAGCCAGTAACTCGTGTTTTTGCCGTTTTCTTGAAACGGCAAATGACAGTTGAAGACTTTAATGGCCTTTCTATCCCATAATTTACTTGTGTGAGATCTATCCCATAATTTCTTTATTTGAGACCTAGAGGTTATGCTTAGGTTAGAAAAAGGCCATTTTCTGGTATTGTTACTCAAAATACAGGAAACTTCCATCCATTAATCGCAATCTACATGAAGAGAACGTTGTATTGCCGTATAGTGCATCGAAATCCATTGAAAGCTCGAGAAATGGCGCCACTTTGAAGATATTAGGGTACACAAGTAACTTTGAGAGATTAAGGTTAGGTTACAAAAAAACACATTTTCGGATTTTCTACTCCAAATAGGGCAAAACTGGCACGCCAGTCTGAAAGTACAGGAAGAGGCCGTTGTATTGCCGTATAGTGCATCGAAATCCATTAAAAGGTCGAGAAATGGCGCCACTTTGAAATTTAGGTTACACAAGTAAATTAATGCGTACTTGTTGGCTTTAAAAGCCAGTAACTCACTTTTCAACGTTTTGATCCCAAAAATGCACCTTTTTTCTCAGACCTAGTGGAAAATGTACATCTTTCACTAAGCAAATCGTTGCGCCATACGTCAGGCAAAGTTGGTTTTTCGCGAAATTTTTTGAACTACTCCTCCCCACCCCACACCACCCTCATAAAATACCTACAGATCAATTATTGGAAAGAAAGGCCAGAAAAGTCGTAAACTGTCATTTGCCCTTTCAAGAAAGCGGCAAAAACACGAGTAACTGGCTTTTAAAGCTTAAAGGCACACAAGATCTACGCTGTTTCCACAAAAGGAGCCCTAGAACCTAAAACCCCCTTTTGTGAAAACATGCTAGATCTTGTGTGCCTTTAGCTTTAAAAGCCAGTAACTCGTGTTTTTGCCGTTTTCTTGAAACGGCAAATGACAGTTGAAGACTTTAATGGCCTTTCTATCCCATAATTTACTTGTGTGAGATCTATCCCATAATTTCTTTATTTGAGACCTAGAGGTTATGCTTAGGTTAGAAAAAGGCCATTTTCTGGTATTGTTACTCAAAATACAGGAAACTTCCATCCATTAATCGCAATCTACATGAAGAGAACGTTGTATTGCCGTATAGTGCATCGAAATCCATTGAAAGCTCGAGAAATGGCGCCACTTTGAAGATATTAGGGTACACAAGTAACTTTGAGAGATTAAGGTTAGGTTACAAAAAAACACATTTTCGGATTTTCTACTCCAAATAGGGCAAAACTGGCACGCCAGTCTGAAAGTACAGGAAGAGGCCGTTGTATTGCCGTATAGTGCATCGAAATCCATTAAAAGGTCGAGAAATGGCGCCACTTTGAAATTTAGGTTACACAAGTAAATTAATGCGTACTTGTTGGCTTTAAAAGCCAGTAACTCACTTTTCAACGTTTTGATCCCAAAAATGCACCTTTTTTCTCAGACCTAGTGGAAAATGTACATCTTTCACTAAGCAAATCGTTGCGCCATACGTCAGGCAAAGTTGGTTTTTCGCGAAATTTTTTGAACTACTCCTCCCCACCCCACACCACCCTCATAAAATACCTACAGATCAATTATTGGAAAGAAAGGCCAGAAAAGTCGTAAACTGTCATTTGCCCTTTCAAGAAAGCGGCAAAAACACGAGTAACTGGCTTTTAAAGCTTAAAGGCACACAAGATCTACGCTGTTTCCACAAAAGGAGCCCTAGAACCTAAAACCCCCTTTTGTGAAAACATGCTAGATCTTGTGTGCCTTTAGCTTTAAAAGCCAGTAACTCGTGTTTTTGCCGTTTTCTTGAAACGGCAAATGACAGTTGAAGACTTTAATGGCCTTTCTATCCCATAATTTACTTGTGTGAGATCTATCCCATAATTTCTTTATTTGAGACCTAGAGGTTATGCTTAGGTTAGAAAAAGGCCATTTTCTGGTATTGTTACTCAAAATACAGGAAACTTCCATCCATTAATCGCAATCTACATGAAGAGAACGTTGTATTGCCGTATAGTGCATCGAAATCCATTGAAAGCTCGAGAAATGGCGCCACTTTGAAGATATTAGGGTACACAAGTAACTTTGAGAGATTAAGGTTAGGTTACAAAAAAACACATTTTCGGATTTTCTACTCCAAATAGGGCAAAACTGGCACGCCAGTCTGAAAGTACAGGAAGAGGCCGTTGTATTGCCGTATAGTGCATCGAAATCCATTAAAAGGTCGAGAAATGGCGCCACTTTGAAATTTAGGTTACACAAGTAAATTAATGCGTACTTGTTGGCTTTAAAAGCCAGTAACTCACTTTTCAACGTTTTGATCCCAAAAATGCACCTTTTTTCTCAGACCTAGTGGAAAATGTACATCTTTCACTAAGCAAATCGTTGCGCCATACGTCAGGCAAAGTTGGTTTTTCGCGAAATTTTTTGAACTACTCCTCCCCACCCCACACCACCCTCATAAAATACCTACAGATCAATTATTGGAAAGAAAGGCCAGAAAAGTCGTAAACTGTCATTTGCCCTTTCAAGAAAGCGGCAAAAACACGAGTAACTGGCTTTTAAAGCTTAAAGGCACACAAGATCTACGCTGTTTCCACAAAAGGAGCCCTAGAACCTAAAACCCCCTTTTGTGAAAACATGCTAGATCTTGTGTGCCTTTAGCTTTAAAAGCCAGTAACTCGTGTTTTTGCCGTTTTCTTGAAACGGCAAATGACAGTTGAAGACTTTAATGGCCTTTCTATCCCATAATTTACTTGTGTGAGATCTATCCCATAATTTCTTTATTTGAGACCTAGAGGTTATGCTTAGGTTAGAAAAAGGCCATTTTCTGGTATTGTTACTCAAAATACAGGAAACTTCCATCCATTAATCGCAATCTACATGAAGAGAACGTTGTATTGCCGTATAGTGCATCGAAATCCATTGAAAGCTCGAGAAATGGCGCCACTTTGAAGATATTAGGGTACACAAGTAACTTTGAGAGATTAAGGTTAGGTTACAAAAAAACACATTTTCGGATTTTCTACTCCAAATAGGGCAAAACTGGCACGCCAGTCTGAAAGTACAGGAAGAGGCCGTTGTATTGCCGTATAGTGCATCGAAATCCATTAAAAGGTCGAGAAATGGCGCCACTTTGAAATTTAGGTTACACAAGTAAATTAATGCGTACTTGTTGGCTTTAAAAGCCAGTAACTCACTTTTCAACGTTTTGATCCCAAAAATGCACCTTTTTTCTCAGACCTAGTGGAAAATGTACATCTTTCACTAAGCAAATCGTTGCGCCATACGTCAGGCAAAGTTGGTTTTTCGCGAAATTTTTTGAACTACTCCTCCCCACCCCACACCACCCTCATAAAATACCTACAGATCAATTATTGGAAAGAAAGGCCAGAAAAGTCGTAAACTGTCATTTGCCCTTTCAAGAAAGCGGCAAAAACACGAGTAACTGGCTTTTAAAGCTTAAAGGCACACAAGATCTACGCTGTTTCCACAAAAGGAGCCCTAGAACCTAAAACCCCCTTTTGTGAAAACATGCTAGATCTTGTGTGCCTTTAGCTTTAAAAGCCAGTAACTCGTGTTTTTGCCGTTTTCTTGAAACGGCAAATGACAGTTGAAGACTTTAATGGCCTTTCTATCCCATAATTTACTTGTGTGAGATCTATCCCATAATTTCTTTATTTGAGACCTAGAGGTTATGCTTAGGTTAGAAAAAGGCCATTTTCTGGTATTGTTACTCAAAATACAGGAAACTTCCATCCATTAATCGCAATCTACATGAAGAGAACGTTGTATTGCCGTATAGTGCATCGAAATCCATTGAAAGCTCGAGAAATGGCGCCACTTTGAAGATATTAGGGTACACAAGTAACTTTGAGAGATTAAGGTTAGGTTACAAAAAAACACATTTTCGGATTTTCTACTCCAAATAGGGCAAAACTGGCACGCCAGTCTGAAAGTACAGGAAGAGGCCGTTGTATTGCCGTATAGTGCATCGAAATCCATTAAAAGGTCGAGAAATGGCGCCACTTTGAAATTTAGGTTACACAAGTAAATTAATGCGTACTTGTTGGCTTTAAAAGCCAGTAACTCACTTTTCAACGTTTTGATCCCAAAAATGCACCTTTTTTCTCAGACCTAGTGGAAAATGTACATCTTTCACTAAGCAAATCGTTGCGCCATACGTCAGGCAAAGTTGGTTTTTCGCGAAATTTTTTGAACTACTCCTCCCCACCCCACACCACCCTCATAAAATACCTACAGATCAATTATTGGAAAGAAAGGCCAGAAAAGTCGTAAACTGTCATTTGCCCTTTCAAGAAAGCGGCAAAAACACGAGTAACTGGCTTTTAAAGCTTAAAGGCACACAAGATCTACGCTGTTTCCACAAAAGGAGCCCTAGAACCTAAAACCCCCTTTTGTGAAAACATGCTAGATCTTGTGTGCCTTTAGCTTTAAAAGCCAGTAACTCGTGTTTTTGCCGTTTTCTTGAAACGGCAAATGACAGTTGAAGACTTTAATGGCCTTTCTATCCCATAATTTACTTGTGTGAGATCTATCCCATAATTTCTTTATTTGAGACCTAGAGGTTATGCTTAGGTTAGAAAAAGGCCATTTTCTGGTATTGTTACTCAAAATACAGGAAACTTCCATCCATTAATCGCAATCTACATGAAGAGAACGTTGTATTGCCGTATAGTGCATCGAAATCCATTGAAAGCTCGAGAAATGGCGCCACTTTGAAGATATTAGGGTACACAAGTAACTTTGAGAGATTAAGGTTAGGTTACAAAAAAACACATTTTCGGATTTTCTACTCCAAATAGGGCAAAACTGGCACGCCAGTCTGAAAGTACAGGAAGAGGCCGTTGTATTGCCGTATAGTGCATCGAAATCCATTAAAAGGTCGAGAAATGGCGCCACTTTGAAATTTAGGTTACACAAGTAAATTAATGCGTACTTGTTGGCTTTAAAAGCCAGTAACTCACTTTTCAACGTTTTGATCCCAAAAATGCACCTTTTTTCTCAGACCTAGTGGAAAATGTACATCTTTCACTAAGCAAATCGTTGCGCCATACGTCAGGCAAAGTTGGTTTTTCGCGAAATTTTTTGAACTACTCCTCCCCACCCCACACCACCCTCATAAAATACCTACAGATCAATTATTGGAAAGAAAGGCCAGAAAAGTCGTAAACTGTCATTTGCCCTTTCAAGAAAGCGGCAAAAACACGAGTAACTGGCTTTTAAAGCTTAAAGGCACACAAGATCTACGCTGTTTCCACAAAAGGAGCCCTAGAACCTAAAACCCCCTTTTGTGAAAACATGCTAGATCTTGTGTGCCTTTAGCTTTAAAAGCCAGTAACTCGTGTTTTTGCCGTTTTCTTGAAACGGCAAATGACAGTTGAAGACTTTAATGGCCTTTCTATCCCATAATTTACTTGTGTGAGATCTATCCCATAATTTCTTTATTTGAGACCTAGAGGTTATGCTTAGGTTAGAAAAAGGCCATTTTCTGGTATTGTTACTCAAAATACAGGAAACTTCCATCCATTAATCGCAATCTACATGAAGAGAACGTTGTATTGCCGTATAGTGCATCGAAATCCATTGAAAGCTCGAGAAATGGCGCCACTTTGAAGATATTAGGGTACACAAGTAACTTTGAGAGATTAAGGTTAGGTTACAAAAAAACACATTTTCGGATTTTCTACTCCAAATAGGGCAAAACTGGCACGCCAGTCTGAAAGTACAGGAAGAGGCCGTTGTATTGCCGTATAGTGCATCGAAATCCATTAAAAGGTCGAGAAATGGCGCCACTTTGAAATTTAGGTTACACAAGTAAATTAATGCGTACTTGTTGGCTTTAAAAGCCAGTAACTCACTTTTCAACGTTTTGATCCCAAAAATGCACCTTTTTTCTCAGACCTAGTGGAAAATGTACATCTTTCACTAAGCAAATCGTTGCGCCATACGTCAGGCAAAGTTGGTTTTTCGCGAAATTTTTTGAACTACTCCTCCCCACCCCACACCACCCTCATAAAATACCTACAGATCAATTATTGGAAAGAAAGGCCAGAAAAGTCGTAAACTGTCATTTGCCCTTTCAAGAAAGCGGCAAAAACACGAGTAACTGGCTTTTAAAGCTTAAAGGCACACAAGATCTACGCTGTTTCCACAAAAGGAGCCCTAGAACCTAAAACCCCCTTTTGTGAAAACATGCTAGATCTTGTGTGCCTTTAGCTTTAAAAGCCAGTAACTCGTGTTTTTGCCGTTTTCTTGAAACGGCAAATGACAGTTGAAGACTTTAATGGCCTTTCTATCCCATAATTTACTTGTGTGAGATCTATCCCATAATTTCTTTATTTGAGACCTAGAGGTTATGCTTAGGTTAGAAAAAGGCCATTTTCTGGTATTGTTACTCAAAATACAGGAAACTTCCATCCATTAATCGCAATCTACATGAAGAGAACGTTGTATTGCCGTATAGTGCATCGAAATCCATTGAAAGCTCGAGAAATGGCGCCACTTTGAAGATATTAGGGTACACAAGTAACTTTGAGAGATTAAGGTTAGGTTACAAAAAAACACATTTTCGGATTTTCTACTCCAAATAGGGCAAAACTGGCACGCCAGTCTGAAAGTACAGGAAGAGGCCGTTGTATTGCCGTATAGTGCATCGAAATCCATTAAAAGGTCGAGAAATGGCGCCACTTTGAAATTTAGGTTACACAAGTAAATTAATGCGTACTTGTTGGCTTTAAAAGCCAGTAACTCACTTTTCAACGTTTTGATCCCAAAAATGCACCTTTTTTCTCAGACCTAGTGGAAAATGTACATCTTTCACTAAGCAAATCGTTGCGCCATACGTCAGGCAAAGTTGGTTTTTCGCGAAATTTTTTGAACTACTCCTCCCCACCCCACACCACCCTCATAAAATACCTACAGATCAATTATTGGAAAGAAAGGCCAGAAAAGTCGTAAACTGTCATTTGCCCTTTCAAGAAAGCGGCAAAAACACGAGTAACTGGCTTTTAAAGCTTAAAGGCACACAAGATCTACGCTGTTTCCACAAAAGGAGCCCTAGAACCTAAAACCCCCTTTTGTGAAAACATGCTAGATCTTGTGTGCCTTTAGCTTTAAAAGCCAGTAACTCGTGTTTTTGCCGTTTTCTTGAAACGGCAAATGACAGTTGAAGACTTTAATGGCCTTTCTATCCCATAATTTACTTGTGTGAGATCTATCCCATAATTTCTTTATTTGAGACCTAGAGGTTATGCTTAGGTTAGAAAAAGGCCATTTTCTGGTATTGTTACTCAAAATACAGGAAACTTCCATCCATTAATCGCAATCTACATGAAGAGAACGTTGTATTGCCGTATAGTGCATCGAAATCCATTGAAAGCTCGAGAAATGGCGCCACTTTGAAGATATTAGGGTACACAAGTAACTTTGAGAGATTAAGGTTAGGTTACAAAAAAACACATTTTCGGATTTTCTACTCCAAATAGGGCAAAACTGGCACGCCAGTCTGAAAGTACAGGAAGAGGCCGTTGTATTGCCGTATAGTGCATCGAAATCCATTAAAAGGTCGAGAAATGGCGCCACTTTGAAATTTAGGTTACACAAGTAAATTAATGCGTACTTGTTGGCTTTAAAAGCCAGTAACTCACTTTTCAACGTTTTGATCCCAAAAATGCACCTTTTTTCTCAGACCTAGTGGAAAATGTACATCTTTCACTAAGCAAATCGTTGCGCCATACGTCAGGCAAAGTTGGTTTTTCGCGAAATTTTTTGAACTACTCCTCCCCACCCCACACCACCCTCATAAAATACCTACAGATCAATTATTGGAAAGAAAGGCCAGAAAAGTCGTAAACTGTCATTTGCCCTTTCAAGAAAGCGGCAAAAACACGAGTAACTGGCTTTTAAAGCTTAAAGGCACACAAGATCTACGCTGTTTCCACAAAAGGAGCCCTAGAACCTAAAACCCCCTTTTGTGAAAACATGCTAGATCTTGTGTGCCTTTAGCTTTAAAAGCCAGTAACTCGTGTTTTTGCCGTTTTCTTGAAACGGCAAATGACAGTTGAAGACTTTAATGGCCTTTCTATCCCATAATTTACTTGTGTGAGATCTATCCCATAATTTCTTTATTTGAGACCTAGAGGTTATGCTTAGGTTAGAAAAAGGCCATTTTCTGGTATTGTTACTCAAAATACAGGAAACTTCCATCCATTAATCGCAATCTACATGAAGAGAACGTTGTATTGCCGTATAGTGCATCGAAATCCATTGAAAGCTCGAGAAATGGCGCCACTTTGAAGATATTAGGGTACACAAGTAACTTTGAGAGATTAAGGTTAGGTTACAAAAAAACACATTTTCGGATTTTCTACTCCAAATAGGGCAAAACTGGCACGCCAGTCTGAAAGTACAGGAAGAGGCCGTTGTATTGCCGTATAGTGCATCGAAATCCATTAAAAGGTCGAGAAATGGCGCCACTTTGAAATTTAGGTTACACAAGTAAATTAATGCGTACTTGTTGGCTTTAAAAGCCAGTAACTCACTTTTCAACGTTTTGATCCCAAAAATGCACCTTTTTTCTCAGACCTAGTGGAAAATGTACATCTTTCACTAAGCAAATCGTTGCGCCATACGTCAGGCAAAGTTGGTTTTTCGCGAAATTTTTTGAACTACTCCTCCCCACCCCACACCACCCTCATAAAATACCTACAGATCAATTATTGGAAAGAAAGGCCAGAAAAGTCGTAAACTGTCATTTGCCCTTTCAAGAAAGCGGCAAAAACACGAGTAACTGGCTTTTAAAGCTTAAAGGCACACAAGATCTACGCTGTTTCCACAAAAGGAGCCCTAGAACCTAAAACCCCCTTTTGTGAAAACATGCTAGATCTTGTGTGCCTTTAGCTTTAAAAGCCAGTAACTCGTGTTTTTGCCGTTTTCTTGAAACGGCAAATGACAGTTGAAGACTTTAATGGCCTTTCTATCCCATAATTTACTTGTGTGAGATCTATCCCATAATTTCTTTATTTGAGACCTAGAGGTTATGCTTAGGTTAGAAAAAGGCCATTTTCTGGTATTGTTACTCAAAATACAGGAAACTTCCATCCATTAATCGCAATCTACATGAAGAGAACGTTGTATTGCCGTATAGTGCATCGAAATCCATTGAAAGCTCGAGAAATGGCGCCACTTTGAAGATATTAGGGTACACAAGTAACTTTGAGAGATTAAGGTTAGGTTACAAAAAAACACATTTTCGGATTTTCTACTCCAAATAGGGCAAAACTGGCACGCCAGTCTGAAAGTACAGGAAGAGGCCGTTGTATTGCCG
Source organism: Actinernus sp. WN-2022 (assembly GCA_030867875.1). Classification (NCBI taxonomy): domain Eukaryota; kingdom Metazoa; phylum Cnidaria; class Anthozoa; order Actiniaria; family Actinernidae; genus Actinernus; species Actinernus sp. WN-2022. The sequence continues at coordinate 705 of JAOWCC010001143.1, read as the reverse complement.
TATAGTGCATCGAAATCCATTAAAAGGTCGAGAAATGGCGCCACTTTGAAATTTAGGTTACACAAGTAAATTAATGCGTACTTGTTGGCTTTAAAAGCCAGTAACTCACTTTTCAACGTTTTGATCCCAAAAATGCACCTTTTTTCTCAGACCTAGTGGAAAATGTACATCTTTCACTAAGCAAATCGTTGCGCCATACGTCAGGCAAAGTTGGTTTTTCGCGAAATTTTTTGAACTACTCCTCCCCACCCCACACCACCCTCATAAAATACCTACAGATCAATTATTGGAAAGAAAGGCCAGAAAAGTCGTAAACTGTCATTTGCCCTTTCAAGAAAGCGGCAAAAACACGAGTAACTGGCTTTTAAAGCTTAAAGGCACACAAGATCTACGCTGTTTCCACAAAAGGAGCCCTAGAACCTAAAACCCCCTTTTGTGAAAACATGCTAGATCTTGTGTGCCTTTAGCTTTAAAAGCCAGTAACTCGTGTTTTTGCCGTTTTCTTGAAACGGCAAATGACAGTTGAAGACTTTAATGGCCTTTCTATCCCATAATTTACTTGTGTGAGATCTATCCCATAATTTCTTTATTTGAGACCTAGAGGTTATGCTTAGGTTAGAAAAAGGCCATTTTCTGGTATTGTTACTCAAAATACAGGAAACTTCCATCCATTAATCGCAATCTACATGAAGAGAACGTTGTATT
>JAOWCC010001142.1:0-109542 GCA_030867875.1 Actinernus sp. WN-2022 | reverse complement strand
CAATGGCTTCTCGCACAGAACATGCTTGCCGTGATTTAGCGCCAGCAGACACAGTTCTTTGTGCGTGATATGAATCGTAGATATGTAGACCACTTCAATTTCTTTGTCTGAAACCACTTCTTCATAGGAACCGCACGCTCTCTCCACCCCATGTTTGCTAGCAAATTCTTGGCTCGTTCCAAACTACGACCTCCTACGGCTACTACACGATGGTCCGCAACTGGAAGAGTTTTCAGAGCAAGGATGAAATCATTCGCTATCTTGCCAGCACCGAGAATGCCCCAGCGCGTAAATGAAGCCATTTTGTAGAATGCAGGCGTTCTATTCTTGGTGTGCACGTGACGTCATCACGGTGTCTTCAAAAAATTAAATTCTAAACTATATATCCTATAAAAATAATTCTTTAACATTTTGTAGATGTGTGTGATTTAAGTTCTCAGACGAAAATTTCAGTTCAATACGATGTTTTGCTCACGAGATACAGAGGTTTGAATTATGTCTCAACAGTCCTTCACGTGTTTATATTAATCACGAAAGTCACAAATTTGCGTCAAATTAAAGGTTTTTGGCCTTACAAATGTTTAAAAGTTATGTTTAATAGGACTCGTAGTGAAACCGACTGAAATGGATGGAATATTCGCTTTGTTTAAAGATGTTGAAGTTTTGGCGGCCATGTTGGATGATAACCCTTGTCATCCAACATGGCCGCGGCATACATTTTACACTAATAACCTCTGATATTTGTTCGCCCATAACTCTGAAACGAAATGCTCTTCTGCTTCAAAATTCGGCCCAGAGACGTAGTTTTGATATCTCTTCAAGCTGAAAAACATTTTATTTCATTTGGCAATAAAAACAAATTCGAGTCACGTGGTTGCACACGAAGAATTTGGGAAACCGCGCTATATTTCAACGAAGGAAGAATGGGGCGAGTTCAAATTAAAAACGGAATTAGGCTAGGGGGGAGGGGAGGAGAAGTGAAAAAGGAGGGGGGGGAGGGAAGTGAAGGGAACTGTACAGGACCCCGAACAGATCCCTATTTGTACCCGAACAGATCCTGAAGGATTTATAGGAATGGTACCCTGCGAGCAGAGGTTTCAGGGTATAGGAATGGACTCATGGAAAGTGGATGGAACGTGGTAAACTTCGCTAATATATTCCTTACTTTACAAACCTTGGTCAATAATGTTTTGTTGAAAATATGATATGCAAATCATTAACCGCAGAAGACAATTGTTTTAGTACGGTGATCAAATATCGAGTGTGCTTCAGTCAGATCAGTTTTGTACGGACGCAGTAAGCTAACCAGTAATTAAGCTCACCGGGATTTATACGCTAACCAGGATTTAAGGACGACAAGAAAACTGTATACCCGCCACAGAAGTAAGTGATCTTTATTATTGATTTGCGTATTTAGTAAGTAATAAGAAACGCATTGTATTCTGTTATATATATACGATATGAGCAAACATTAATGACACGTGACTCCAAACTGATGACGTCATTAGTCACGTGACTTTTAACCGGAACGGGATCTGCGCGCACTACACATTTTCATTGAAAATGTGTTAAAATTTTGTTTTTGTTTTTTATTGAATCACTGAATATATAACTACTACAACTTATATTACTAATATTCAACTAGCAACCATAACTCTTTTTAACAATTTTAACCAGTATTCGCTCAGCTAGGCGTACGAATGTGACTCATTTTGCCTCTTTAAATTACGGCAATCAGAGCTAAGTTAAACAACTAAATCCCGACAAGGTAAATTGTTGAACATGGTAATACATTGTGACTTAAACCTGTTTTCAGTTTCATCTACATTTATTTAGTCGGCAGCAACTATATACAGGATACCGTTATGACGCCAACATTAAATTATTAAATATAAAAATAAATAAAATATATCCGATTTACAATAAAAAAATAATAATAAAATAACATTAATCCTGTAAATACTATCCAAGTCTTAAAAACAGACAGAGAGCTAGCATTCGTTCGTTCATTCGTCCATTCACCCCCACATTCCCTGTACGTCTTCTTTCTAATTTCTTTCTAATATTTTTTATACATGTGTATAGAGACGTTTTTTTAGTAGAGGCAATCTGCATAAAACCTATTGGTTGTCATGGAAATTATCCCTGGATTAACACTAATCGGGCTTTTGAACAACCCGACCCTGGCGTTTATCAAGTAGGTGGGGCGCTTGCCTGCTACTCAGACGATCAGGAGTTTTGCGAGGACTGTGCTGATGACGAATGGTAATTATTATGCACTAGTCAATTGAAACTCCGGCCCCCCGACCCCCGGGGACATAGCGGGGAATGTAACATTTATACAGTGTTACATTTTGACCTTTTCCCCGCCCATCGGGGGCAGTTGGCTGTTACAATACCCGCCCCTATGACCCCGACATGTGCTTCAGAATTTTCAATTAGGAGGAGGCATTGAGAAATTGAATATACATAAGCTTCAGTATCATATGACCCCTACGGCCCGCGCGCGCTTTCCTTTCAAAACCATTTACAAAAGTCACGTGATGAGGGCCGGAGCCGAGGTCCGTACGTCATCATGACCTCGAGCCAAATATTTTCCCGTCCGGCCCTCCCACTCAGTCAATAAGTACCTAATCCGTTGTTCCATTATTTGAAAAAAAGACATTTTCTGAAGCCGACTGCTCCCAAATTATACTCAAATCCTGACCCTGATCTGCCCAAATCAGGTCAAAACCCTGACCCTACCTGCCCAAACTGAGCTCAAAACCCTGACCCACCCCGGCGGCACATACATAATAAGTCACAAACAGGAGTATCCTCCCTCCCCCTGGGGCGAACGGGTTGATGTCGACGATGGATTCAGTATATTTTAGGCAGTTAGGGTTCAGTTTTTTTTAGCTACTATGCCAAAAAAAGACATTCTGTTGCCGCATTGTGATCGCCTGCCCACATGCAAGCACTGAGGTTCCCATACATCGTGACGTCGCTAATTCGTACTTCAGTACTTATCTATGTACTTAATCTAATCTGACCACGTCCCGACTTGAAATGTTCCGTATTTTGCATGCAATTCCGGTACGCGGTATACCGGCCGGGATATATATCCGACCGTGTTTTGAAAACAATTTTAAGAAGGGGCAATCAGGTTTTTTTTTTTTCCAAAAAGGGGGCAATCAGGGTTTTGGAGCTCGGACTGGGTCAAACAGGGTCAGGGTTTGAGCCTCTTGGCCTCACATACATACCCATTTTTCATGTAATTACCCCCCCTCCCCCCCCCCTCCCGGGACACACCAAACGCTTGGCTTGCTTGGGACAAAAACTCACTTATAGTGGAATTTCTATCCACAACTTTCGTATGATTATTGTAATGAAGAAGCACCTGATATGAGAAGTAAATATATGCATTCCAACCGAAGTCCGTGAATAATAGCGACAGTTTGCATATGAATATGTATGATGATTGAATATTTATAAACTGATCACTACATGAATAATTCATGTAGAAAACGAATTGCTTACGGAAATAGAGAGCAATAAATCGGGAAAATACAGTCTTTAAGCATTAATAAACCAAGCGTTTAGGACTAAAAATAGCGATGGGTAAAAAAAGGGATGATTTCAAAGGATGCAACTTGCCTTTTCCAGCGTTGTTGATGCTCGGGCCCAGTCCCGCTCTGTCGTGGCTGGCGTTACAACCACCGCTGAAATCCCCGCAAATTTTGCAAATCGTTACTTTCCCCGTTCCACCGGAGAAATGCTGCGTTAAATGTGCGTTATTCCACGGCCATGTCCCCGTTAATGCCCCGCTATGTCCCGGGGGTCGGGGGGCCGGTGTTTCAATTGACTAGTGCATTAAGTAGATTAGTAAGCCACGAATCTCACATACTATTAAAGTGAGCTAAGTGAAACACGGGGCGAGGGGGTGGTGGTGGTCAAAATGGCGAATTAAAAAGCACAAACTAAAAAAACAAGTGACCTTAGTGACCTTAGTAGTGTGAGGTGTGACCTTTCTGTGTTGCGCGCTATGATTCATGCCAAAATGTTTGTCTCAAATGTCCCAGTTAAAAAGCTAAATCGAACAATTTTTTTACTAAGATGCCCACGAGGAATGTCTTTTAGGGTGTGACTGGAAACAACTAAACTAAACTAAAGGCGTATCTAATTCACAAGTTTGAGGGTTACTGGGTTGAGTTAAAGAGTTGCCGTAAAATGCTACTAAAATCTTGAAATATTTAGATGCAGGCTTCTAGAAGCACCTGGTTTTAATTTTCCCGCATTGTAAAACATGGGAGAAATCGCATTTAGAACTACTGGGACATTTTGAAAACGTGAAATTCGCTTATGATGATGAAACCTCATACATCACGTGACCACTTCATCGACTTTTAGGTTTCATTCTAACGAAACAATCAATTTCCCAATTGACTTTACCCCCCCCCCCCCCCCCCCCCCCCCCCCCCCTTTAATTACGAGGCTAAAACGAGCAGGACAATTACCTCCGCTCTGAAGCACTCCTGACCTTCAGCTATAACTTTATATAATTCAGGCGAAATGAACACTAGAAAATTCACGTTGTTTCATGTTCAACAATTCACCTTGTGGATCAGTTACCGTTGTCAGTTTTATTGAGCAAAATGAGTCACATTCGTACGCTAGCTGCGCGAATACTGGTTAAAATTGTTAAAAAGAGATGGTTGCTAGTTGAATATTAGTTATATAAGTTGTAGTAGTTATATATTGGATTCAATAAAAACAGAAACAAAATATTTAAACAAATTTTCAAAGAAAATGTGTAGTCCAAGTCTCTAAATGCGCGCAGATCCCGTTCCGGTTCCGCTTACGTAACTAAAGTCACGTAACTAATGACGTCATCAGTTTGGAGTCACATGTGCCATTAATGTTTGCTCTAGAGTGGGAATGTTGACTCAGGATGGTAAAGTAAGGAATATATTAGCGAAGTTCACCACGTTCCATCCACTTTCCATGAGGTTGCCGCCCAGTTCCAAAACCCTCGTATTGAAGACAACTATATAATATTGATTCAGACGTTTATTTTTAGAATATTAATGTCAATGACAAGAGCATTATAAGGTCATGTGCGATCGTCCCAGTGTAGAAACTCGTACCCTATTCCAGACCAAAGTACTGAGCTCGAAAGCCATATCTTTTGGGGCGGCACATACCCGTATTTAACAACTTTTTTATTAGCTCCTCGTACAAAGATGTACATTGGAATAATTGCCAATGAAAATCAAGTGAAAAAAACAGTTATAATAACAACCTAGTAACTTCAAGGCATTATACTTTGGCTATTGGCTGGTAGGCCTTTTCAGATTGTGCTCGGCAACTTTTGGCGTTTCGAGCAACCTTTTCTGTTACGAGCAACCTTGAGCAACATTTGCCTTCCGGAGCAACATTTGGGTAACAAATGAGCTTTTTTCAGATTTTGAGAACGAAATTGCTAAAATTTAGATGCAAAATCTGCCAATTACCAAATCTCGTTTCAATGAAAACGCTAATTTCGTCTGTCCTCAACATAACAGCGGTTATAAAAACTAAACCGCCGCCCACACAGCGGTCAAACGTCTGCGCATGCGTCAAAAATCTTGCAACAACAACATATTCCAAAACAGCGGCGTCACTCTTCACACACCCGTTTTCAAACCTTGAGAACTTTTTTGGTAAATTACGAAAAAAATTGGTTAACTCACAGTTTGAAGTTTGTTCAATTTCCCGTCGACTGTGAAAATAAAAAGCTTAACTTTCACGTATTTTTCTTAACTTTTGGGGGTAGAAGTTCACTGTAATATGTTTTAAGGTAAATTTTGCACGGGAAATTCGCGCGGCCGCCCACCAGACTGACCGTAATACGCACGCGCAGACGTTTTACCGCTGTGTGACCGCCGCCCACGAACAACTAGTCTCCTTCGCAGCCGTTATGGACTCTGTCACGCAACGCTCTGAGCACCATCAACTCAGAGCGTTGCGTGACAGAGTCCATAACGGCTGCGAAGGAGACTAACGAACAACATCCACTTAATGTTGTGTTTAAATGACTCATTTTTCAAGCATTTTTCCAATTCAAGCTGCAACTATTTAGATTTTGTTGAGCAAACTTATTTTTTGGGAACAACTTTTCGATTTTTTTAATTTCCTTGAGTAACTTTTTAATTTTTTTCCACCTTTTGAGCAACTTGAGGCAATGTTTTCCATTTTACTAGCACAATCTGAAAAGGCCAAATGGCTGATCGTGTTGGATCTAATGCAAAGCGGTCATATTTGAACTTTGCTGCAATTTATTAAATTATACTTGGAGGATTTATGGTCATAAGAAATAAATCGTTATCAGTTATATGGCGTGCACTTAATTCAAGGTTCGCTCTAAAGAGCTCGATTAATAGACCCGCAGTTCGCGGTTAATTCCGACATTTTGAAAGGGTGCAAACATGGCGCGAAATACAGTGTTTGTATGGGAATCCGACAGATCCGATGCCAAATAATTTCCGTAACTCGAATTTCTGAAATATTCACTGTCTGCAAAGATATCTGGTAAAAGATTAATTGATCCAAATTTGAGGGATGTAGCTGTACTGGGAAGCGTGCAATCGCGTTTACAGTTTTCCAAACATTTGTCTGTAATTTTCCACGCGGACTTTGACTCGTTGCCGCTCGGGTCGCCTGATCTAAAACATATTATAAGAGTTGCCTGCGGAGGAGGCTAGACGCATCGAAGCTTTCGAAAGGTCATGCTGTAGATATGCCGCTTTCCAAGGTAAATATGGCTTATAATTTACCGCTGTGAAATTTCTCTGTTGTCTCTGTGTCTATCTTGCTACACTCGACATTATAGAGCTGATAAAAATATTGCTTTAGTGTCCCATGTAAAATAGTCTTGCGTGACCCCCAGAACTATCCTGTGAAATGTGTCGCGTGACTGCTGCATATTTATCCTTTACGATGGTAGAAATAAGGCAATTATGATTTAGATTGTTTTATTTCATTCTTCAGATGAATTGTTTTATTTCAGTCTTCAGATGAATTCAAAAATGACCCCATGAAAGCCGAACAGTGAATTGCTCTGGAGCTGAAAGGCCGAACTCTTATTACAAAGCAAAGGTAACAACTATGCGTGGAATGGGATGCAGTTTCCTGTACGGAAGTCCCGCCTGTTACACGAGCACAATAGACGAGAAATTTAGAGACGTAAAACCCTTCATTTCCGAATGCCGTATCGGTTTCAGAATGCCGTACCCATTTTCCGTAGATGTATGTTAGCAAAATTCGTACCATGTTCGGAGTTCAGGATATGAGAACTAGCAGGTAGCTCAAACCTGGACAGATATGGTAGTGGGTCCCCACAAATCACTTAGTGGCGATGACGTATCGGTCACGTGATTTTAAGTACATGCCCATATCTCCCTCATTTCTAATGCCAGGCAACTCAAACACTATTCACTTAGTGGTGACTTCATTGGTCATGTGATTTTTAGTATATGCCAAAATAGCTCACTGACCATGTTTGGGGCAAAAAAGGTCAAAAGACAACAACTCCAGAGGGGGAACCCCCTGTCGATTTTTTAAATTACCCAGCATGCAATTGGAGGTGGGTGCAGGATAAAAAGAAGGTACTGTATCAATTGAGCCGATTTTCAGAGCATTGAAATTCTTGGGTTGCAATCATTCCCCAACCAACATGGCCGCCAGTGCAACCCACCAATAGTCCAGTTTCATATTCAAAAATTACCGCTGAAATGCAGGTGACATGTATGCAGGGTTAGCCTCATTCTCAATTTAAATATTCATAAATACCAGCGAGGTGGCCATGGGCTATTCACAATCGATCAAATTTATTTCATCACAAGATTGTTATATATAATCATAATTTAGAAATTACAATAGTAGCTATGGGGAGTCTACTAGAAAGCAGAACATTGCTTGGTATTTATTACAATTGCTTGGTCCTTATTACAATTAGTTACAAGATAAACAAAGCTAGAATATTTACATTGTAATAATATTGTTGATTTAAAATATTGATGTATTAAAATGATGATGGTCAATGGGTGATATAATATGCGATGAAATTATTATTTAAAAAATCAAGGTAAAAATAAGGTGCTGCCAGTCTCTAATATTAATGTTCTTTACATTTTTTTTAAATCTGCTCAAGGCTTTACATTCAGTCATTACCTTACTAAGATGGTTCCAAACTTTCAGCCCAGTGTAAGAAATGGAGAATTGCCCTAGTTTTGTATTTTTTGAGGCTATATGGTAGTCATGTGATTGTCTGGTATTGTGATGGTGAACATGTTTTTGTTAGGCATGAACTCTGTGTATTGTTGTAGTTTTGAGTTTTGCACCTTCTCGCTGGTATTTATGAATGTTTCACTTCAGAATGAGGCTAACCCTGCGTACATGCGTCTGTAGTCAATGCATTCAGTGGTAATTTTCAAATACGAAACTGGACTATTGGGGAAATGTCAAAGAAACAAAACAAGATGATTTTTAGCCAGGCTGTTTCTTCGATTTTTCTCTGATCACTCCTCCTCTCTATAAAAAACAGCCTTGTTATATTTTATAGGATTTTTCTAAAAATTCCCATACATTCCTTGTACAAATCATGTTTGGCTGCCTGTGTTTTTGGAAGAGCAATCACCACTTTTGAAACACTGGCGTTTGCCTGTTTTGAAAGACGTGAACACTACTTTTGAAATGGGCGATCGTCAATTTTTAAACAGGCAATCATCACTTTTGAAACTCCATGCAAAGCATGGGGATGCTCGTTATTAAACCCCTAAGAGATAGCAATTTGGGCATGGTCCATTATGACCTTTACCCCAAAGAGAAATAATTTAATTTGATATCTGGTGTAACAAGTGCAACTATTAGGCCACCCTTAGCGAGAGACCCTAAGTGATAGCAGACTCGTAGAAAAACATCCGCTTTAACCCCTAAGGGATAGCATAGCCAACGATTTTGACCCCTAAAAGATAGGACGAGCATCCCCACTTTTTTATAGGGAAGTCCCCCCAGGGTGTGAGTAGTTTAAACATGTTTCAAACCTGATTAACATTGTGAATAGATTCAGTAATAGCATGGAGCAAAAAAACATTCAAGTGCGCAAGGCAAAATAATGATGATTTCTATACTGTTAAAAGAACTTGTTGTTTACCAATCGCTTGTTTCAAAAGTGGTGATGCTTCTCGTCTCTTATTCACAAAATCAAAAATGATAAAACAAATATCCCAACTGTCCTTCTTGACTGTTATATCTGCCTCTGAAACCATTACTATAATACAAGATATGCTACAAACCAAAACCTATACAGACCAGTCGCCAGAACTAACTATGGATTAGCAACATTTAAATGTATACAAAAAATATTAATAATTAAGACCTATATTGCAATAATAAATACAACCACAAACTTCTTGTTGCAGCATTTCACTGCAATTATCATATTTATCAATTTCCTTATAATTTTTTGTTATATTATATTTTTATAAAAGTAATCATCCAAACTGATATATTGTAATATTAGTAAGCTCTATTACAAACTTTTTGCTACTGCATTATATTTCAACTCAAATGTTGTATGTCATTATACTTTCAATCTAATTATTTTTGTTATTACATTTCATACTTTTTTGCTAACTTATTTCTCTATAAATATTCTCCTTATTGTTTACTCTGTAGACATAATATTATTAGACGTATTAATTATTTTAGTAATAATTAATTAAGGGTGAACCTGTCCTCATATTTATTTCAATAATATTGGTAGTGGTCAACTCGAATTCGCCTGTGCTACTCTGACCACTACACACAATTCTTGTAACACCACTTATGTCAATTTCCTAATTACATATTTCATATATTATTAAAATGTCTACTGTAAAAAGTGTAAGATAAAGAAGTCTGAATTTATTTCTCATTGTCTAAGTGGCCCTGGTTAGAGTTATAATCACACTGTAAATATTATAATGCTATCTGGTAAATTCTAGAATCTTCACTATTCCATCCTTTCGAAGCATGGTGCTGTAGTCTTTGTAAACCGCAATTTCTAACAGTCAACAAGGTAATCTTAACTTGTCTTCAGGCATATTATAATAATAATAATGATCATGAAAAAATCTATGGTGTGTGAAATTTTGCCATCCTAAGCTAGCTAACGAGAGCATCCAGAAGAATATGAAGGCCGATCCAGAAGAATTGTAGGTTGAGGAGTGCAGGGAAAGAATATTTCATCTGTTGTCTCCAAGCACAGTATCCAGGTATTTAATGCACATATCTTCATATTTCTCGAGTGGGTCAATTACAACACCCTGGACTTTAGCCTTGTCATCCCAGCTTCTCATTTTCAACAAAGCTTCAAAGACAGAGAGGTCTTCAAACTGAGCTGCCTCCTTCTCATTCATTGGCCCTCCCTGATAAACCAATGTTTCTTTACTTGCTGGCGACAACTGAAGGAACACAGAATAATTGAAAACGATGAATAATTACTGAAGGGCTGTGTGCAACAAGGGCGTAAGTAACTTCTGATCACATTCTAAATTCTCTTTCACATTCTTTGTTTCCTAAGGGAGAATTTTGAATGTGATCAGGAATCACTGACACCCATTTTGCCCACAGCCCTTCAATTAAGAAGTAAACGTGTAACAGCCAGTGGCTTAGCCCGAATATACAGACAGACAAGGCAAATGCTGGCCTAAAATTTTAACAAAAATGTATATTGGTAGTTGGTCTCTTTTCCTTCGATGCTCCCAAGTCCACTCTCAAGTCTTGCCTGACAATTTTTTTAAATGAAAGTAACTTGAATGTTGATTTGAAATTTAAATGAAGTTAGCAATACCCTGGATGCCAGAGGCTCGAGAAGCGAAACATCTTGATCCAGGGTAAGTTAGCAAATAAATACAAGGCATAAATTCATCAGCCACGAGAAAGCACACAGAAGCACAAACAGCTGTTGTGTTTTACCTGTGTACAACCTCACCCTACCACTATTTTAAAATTGTCATGTTTTTGTGTAAGAAATCTGGGCACAATAATTTGTTGATTACACCCTCCCTTAAAAAGATCACGTAAAATCACTGCTAAATCCTCCATTTTAGTTCAGGTGTATTTAGACTCATTCTAAGAATAATTTGGGATTAAAAAATGGTTAGGGTTTTTATTTTTGGGGTTAACTTTTTAGAAGGTTTGTATGAAAGTTTGAGAAATGACTTTATTAGAACCATTTATTGGAGGGAATATTCTGCAATTACTCTGAAATTTAGTTCAAACTTTACATTTCTCTTTTTTAGGGGGGAGGGGGGATCCAGTTATGTTATGCACCTATCAATGTTAAGCCTGAGGGGGAGGGGCAAGCGGTATTTAACATTTTCTCCCATGGGGGGTGCATTTTTTTTTTTGGACTAGCCCAATTGATATGCATCAATCAGCGGCTTCCCCATGGGGCCGACCCCCGGGGACTCTGGGGGATTTGTCCAAACGCCCATTCAAACCTCATCTAATCCCCCTGGGTATGGGGCAGGAGAATTTTGACAAATCCCCTCCCTCTGGGGCAAATATAATGGGTCCCTGTAATATACGTTAACAAATATCAGTTACATATCACCTATAGATCTTTGCAGTAGTAGCACACAAATGATGGCAGTTGCTCGCCCCTCTTCTTGCTAATCTTTACACAGGGGCTATGGTACCAGATGAAGCAGCTGGGCCCTCGTTTGTCACACTGGATCATGAAACTATAGAAGATCACAATGACCTTTATATGACCCAATAACGGATTGGGTAAACCGCTGACCTGATATTACAAATCCCCAGGGTCCGTCCCCTGGGTTAAACTACCGGTAGCAAAAGTGTTGTTTTCTCCCACACCCTCGGGCAACATGGAGCTGACAAATCGTAACAAATGCCCCTGAGTTCCCGTGGGTTCCCCGGGGATTGGACCCAGGGGGAAGCCGCTGATTGATGCAATAGGCCACCTTGTCATGGTATTCCGGGTATTTGTACACCAGATATCGTTTGGCCTGGACGTGACCCCAAACCATGTTTGTCACATTCTCGGGAAATCCAAGTTCTTTTAGAAACTTCTCGCCAACAAGATCGTGTTTGTCCGTGCCAACGTTACCCATTTGAGGGAGAGAATGGTCAAACCCAAGAAGGTGTCCTATGTCGTGAAACAGGACTCCAAGAATGATATCCACGCCAAATCCTTCCTTCTCTGCCAGCATCGCAGCTTGAATCATATGTTCTGTTTGAGACACTGGCTCGCCGATGTAGTCTTGATTGCCATATTTTCGATAAAGATCGAATATTTTGGTAGTTTTCTTCTGTGCCATACCCCAAGAAAAACGTACATGTACAAATGTACCTAATGCTAACGATTCCGGCGCCTGGTGCACGTGACTAGTGCTCAGACTCCTCTTCTCATATCACCTGGATGGCCTGGCGGATTTTAGCTTCTGCAGAAAATCTGAAGTGGAGGACGAGTAAAGAATGGACTTCAAATCAGAGTTTTCCAAACTCGAACCAACTTTAAGAACTCGAATCAAGCGTGTAACTGTGATAGCAGGAGTGTGGTAAGCAAATTTTAATAGTGTTTGATCTGTGAGCTTGCAAACTGTTCTAATTCTGATTTGAACTTCACTGCACAGGCATTCAGCAAATATGTCCAACAAATTGCGCAAAATTTCGATCTGTTGGGGTGACATTCGGATCGGTTTGGACGTTCAGTATCTGTAAACATGTATTCAATAAACGCTTTTTTAAAATTAGGCAAGAAGAGCGAGGGGAACGATTGCATAACACAGTGCTATATATTTTTAAGGCCCTCGGTGCTCGTCAGTTGCTCGTAAGAATAGAATCTACATGTAAGTGGCTTGTGGCTCGTCAGTTGCTTGTCTTAAAGAATCTAAACTACACTGTGGCTAGTGGCTTGCTGCTCGTCACTAATTGCTTCTCTTAAAGTGCATATGAGCCTTCCTGCAATTTTCATAGCCATGAATCTCAGAAAAGTTTTGAGCACTCCTGCAAATAATTTTTTGGTTTACAGAGAATACACTATCTTCTACGCTTGTTTGAAATCGTGGAAACGTGACCTTTCCTGACCCATGACTGCGTAAGTTTTTATTCAAATTGTTGCAAAGTTGAATTAATTAAATGACGTCTACTGAGGTATTGACCCAGGGGCTAAATTGCAGAATACAGTGGCACTCTTGAAGCTCTTTAGAAATATCTGGCTCCGTGGCTCCGTGGCTCCGTAGTTGCCCGCGCAGTCGTTTTAAGGAACTGAAATAGTACTTAACTGTATTAGCGATTGAAAGTCATTTTGTAGTTAATCTTAGGCAAAGGGGTTAGGATTAGCTAAGTCTTACAACCTCCATTTTGAATTTATTATCATCACAAAGTAGGAAAGCAAAGGTCATGGCTCCGCGGCTCCGCGGTTCCGTGGATGAACAAAACACACAGGAATCCCATGATATAGTGTTGACATAATACATGTTGCTTCGTTCTACTACAGTAGGGTATAGACAGGTATCGTGTTTGGAATCTATAATGTATCACTACGGAGCCACGGAGCCACTTCAAATATAACCTTGCATTGGTAGGGTATAGACAGGTATCGTGTTTGGAATCTATAATTGTATCACTACGGAGCCGCGGAGCCACTTCAAATATAACCTTGCATTGGTAGGGTATAGACAGTACAGGCATCGTTTTTGGAATCTATAACGACTTTTATAATAATATAATAGGCTAAGTCTCGTGTTAGTGTTACTGTTAAAGCTGGTTTAACTTAAGTTTAAGTGTTACTCAGTGTCGTTTTAGCTTGCTATGGTCTGCGGAACCGCGGAGCTGTTTTTTTTTGGGAGACCTTGAAAATTGACGTTGTATTCTGCAATCGCTCCGACCCAGGCTTTTACTTACACGATAAAAGTGCGATTTTTAAATAAACTTCTTTTCCGAACAAGCGAGTTGGTTTCCAAGAGCTCCAACTCCATGGCAATTTAATGAATTTAAGATCTGTTTGCTTTTCTGGACTGCCACTGACCTTGTTTACGAAACTGTGTCGGCGATTGTCGAAATTCGAAGCCGTTCTGAAGATATTTCGGTATTCGTGAAACTGCTAATGCGCAATCCAAGTATAGATGCGGGAATTGCTCTCAGCACCTTTCTTTTTAATTTTTTTTTAAAATCGCAGACACAGTTTGTTAGCTGATATATTTGCGAACAATCTGTGAAAATTTGAAGTAATTCGCACATTCGTGTCGAGTTGGAGCTTTTTTCAAACTATGTTTAGAACGAAAATAGAAAGTCAAGAAAACGCTCTGAAAAGTTTTAGCCGGCCGGCGAGACTGATTCTTTCAACCAGTGACTGGGAAATGTCACAGTCAAAACTTCCCACAACAACATGTGTGGCTACTTTTCCCATACAAACCTTCACACGAACTAACATATGTAGTAAGAAAGTGTACCATTTTCCCGCTTTGAAAAGCAAACAAAACGTTTTGAATAGAAATAATTGTTCAAGTTTCAAGGGCACCCAACAAAGTTTTCGGTTAAAGAGTAAGTAAGCCTAAAACTTTTGGATTTGAAAAAATTTTCCCTAGAATTTTTTTTATGAAATACTGGCTAGAAAATTTGTTTTCAATCCCTAGAAAATTATAGAAGAAAAGGGAGACTAAAAGGTTTCCCCTAAAATATTCGTACGTCCGAATTCGTCTGATCAATAGAGTCCCTAAAAAATTCGTACCTCCACAAAACTTTGCAACATGAAGTTACTTGGGCTAGAAAAGTCTTCTTATGTTATAGACTACTAACAAATTCGTAGGCCGGGAATATTTTGCCATAGTGTTTTCGGTTGACGTGATTTCCACCTAGAAAATCCGAACAGCTAATGGCTTTCTAGAATACGTCAAAAGACATAGTAGGCGCCTTAAAATGATTAGATAAGACGGTAGACAACTGGTTTCAAACGAATTTCAAAAAGTACTCGTTGGGTGCCCTTGAAGTTTGTGCATCAGTACAGGACTGTATAGCAATTTAACGAACCACAAAGCTGGCATTTCGCTACATTCAAGCCTTCTAGTTGAGTACCAAGAATACGGTTTGTAATTCTCTACAAGCCTCATGCAAGGATGGTTTGTGTACGTTTTGAGGACAGAAGCTTCTCCATAATTGTTTGTATCACATGGAATAGCCGGTAAGACCGTACTACATGTAGTATAGATTGACCGAAAAATATGCGGCTACGTTTGCTGAGAACATACATGTAGTTTATCATAAATAACTCATATTGCTGTTTCCCATAAACAGATAAACCTATCGATGTAGTATGCCTTTTAATTTACTGCTAATTTTATTTTCAAGACAATTAAAATAATAAACCACAGAAGAAGCCACCAATATTATTTCATGAAGTACCGAAGTTTGACCGGGTCAAATTGAACTAGTTGAATATGAACGATGGTCAAATTGGACTAGTTTGTTTTGACTCATGGTCAAATTGAACTGAATGGTCAATTTCAACTGCAACACACATGTTGAGGCTTGGGTTGACATTATAAGTCAGTTCATTTTGAAAAATGTTCCATATCAAGGGTCCAAATGCAGATCCTTGAGGACACCCTCTTGACACCTTCCCCCAATCACTCACTACAGATCCCAGCTTCACCCTGTTGTACCGGTCATTGAAGTATGAGTCAAGCAGTGTTAGGCTGTTCTCCTCAACACCGTAAGCCTTAAATTTAGCAAGTACGAGTGGATGGTACAAGGAATCAAAAGCTTTGCTCATGTCAGTAGAAAGGACACCAACAACTTTATGTCCATCTAGAGCCATCTTCAAGTTCTCAGTCAAAGCCAGTAGAGCTGTTTCACAACTGTGATTCTTCCTGTATGCTGTTAGTTTGTCACAGAGTTTGTCATTGAAACTATACCCTAACTGTTTGCTAAGTATCTGCTCAAAGATTTTGTTTATAGTAACCTTGACAGTTATTGGCCTAAAGTTCTCTTTCTCGTGAGAGTCCTCCTTCTTGAACACTGGTGTCCATTCTCCTTTTTTCCATGTTGCAGGATGTTATACATGAATTAAATAGTGTGGTTAGTCTGAGGCCTTGACAGTTCTCTTGCTCCAAGCTTAAAAGCCTTGGGGTTAGGGTACTCTTTTTAGGATTTAGACTTTGTAGTGCAGTTTCCACCTCAAGCCCCCTCAAATTCTGGAATTCGAAGCTGTCAAGTCCAACCAGATTCCCCATAATGCTCTGGACACTTGTAGGTGTGATGAAAGTACTATCAGTGATGCCATCAGTGTCACCAATACCATCACCAATAGTGGCAAAGTACTTACACAGGTGATCTGAGATCTTACTTTGATCATGGCATATTTCCCCATCAATATTTAAGCTGAGCTAATTTGTTGTGTCCTTCCTCTTAGCACTCAGGAAAGGCATAAATGTTTTATAGAACTGACCAGGCTTGCACTTCAGTTTAGTAGATTGCTCTTTCCAGTATTCCCTTATCCCCTTTCTCCTAAGTCTAGTGGCCGCATTCCTTGCTTTACGCTTAACTTCCTAGTTCTCTCTGGTTTGCTCTTTCAGGTATTTCTTTGCAGCTCTCCTCTTGGCTCTTATAGCATTTTTTCCATTCCTTATTCATATAAGGGACATCCTGGGATTTGACTCACATTTTCTTTTCCGGGAGATGTTTGTCAACAATGCTAGATAGCAATGTTTCCAAGAAGCTGGTCTTATCATCAACTGTATCAAAATTTTTACCCTCATGCCAGGGAGCCTAAATAAGATCCTCCTTATTTACACATATACATGTACATTGTACTTCTCAACATCAAAGTTTTTTGAAGATCTAAATTTGACAATCTTGCCTTTCTGGGGTTTCTCCTTCAAGAACCCATATACAAGTGCATGGTCACTGATCTCTGGGTTATATACCCCACAGTCGGCAAACAGTTCCGGTTGGTTGGTGAGGATAACATCAATCAGGCTCTGTGTAGTAAGAACTCCTTGCATTTATATCCGTGTAGGTGAAGTTATCAAACAGTCTAATCCCTGTTCCACTTCAAAGTCTAGCAATAGCTTGCCCTCAGTGCTTTCAGGTTTGAGCCTATTCAGATTCAAATCACCAGTCATTATTACAGTCTGGTACTGCAGTACAGCCCAGTTGGAGATATGGCTCAGTTCTTCTTCCAACAGTAATTGGTAACTTCCAGTGTTTTTTTCGGTGGTCTGTAGATAGCTAGGACTATTGCATTCCTAGATTTAAGGCCAATCTCTAGGGCCAGGGGATCAATTGTTCGATTGTATCTTAGATGAGACAAACATGAGAACACCACCTCCTTCCTTTTTTCTGTCTTTCTGGTACAGATAGTAACCTGGTATAAGAAACTGAGAATCTGAGTATGAGCCATCTATTTTAGTCTCACTCACAGTCATAATTTGCACCCTCAATTTAGTAATAATGTCCTTCAGTTCTTCAAACTTATTTTGGATGCTATTAATATTTATATGACATAATACATGTAGCAAGTCGTTGCCATTCTTCTGCCTAGCAGTTTGAAGTGGATCTTGTACCATGTGTTATGGACCTCTATGGTTAATGGATATAGAGGATTGGCACAGATTAAACTTAGAACTCAACTTTATTCACCATCCGGCTTGTGGCCATTTTACCAATAGTCAACAGGCGTTCCTCCGCCTGATCGCGTGGGGGACTGGGTCCTAAAACATACAGTGCATACACTACATCCCTCCCCTTTGTGACAATGAACTGTGGTATTACAGTCAATAATAATGTGATAACAATAAAACCTAACGAGTTAACCTATAAGTAGGTTAGCATTCAAAAGTGTCTCGAACAGTTCAAGTTATCTGTCATGTCCTTGAAAATTAAGTATAGTCCTTTAGGTAACTTGGTTTCACTCTGTCTCTCTGATCTTCTGATTGGAGTGTCTGCCTTGGGATCACTTGACTTCTGCTCTGTACACTTTTCCATGCTCTGCTGGATTGGTTCCTTTGATGCGTCCAGCGGTTTCGTCTCTGCTTTCTCCTTGCTCTCTGCACTGCTGTTCTGCAGCAATTTCTTGACATGCGAGGTGTTGCGAGAGTATTGAGCTCCTTCTTGTGACTGTATGACCAGGCTGTTTCCGTGTTTGCTCACTATCGTATATGGAGTTGGGTCGAACCTAGTCGATAGTTTAGTCTGCCTCTCTTGTTGTACAAGTACTTGGTCACTTGGAAGTACCTCTGAGTAGTGCACATTCCTCTTAGCGTCAGCATATGCCTTGCCCTTACTCTTCTGTTCACTATCCTTGTCACACACTTCATACTCCACGTGTACATCACTCAGTTCTGGAAGTCATGTGCGTATCTTTCTCCTGAAGAGTAATTCAGCCAGGCTCACCAGTCGTTGGGTGGGGTAGGCTTCGATATGCGACTAGGTATGTGTTCAGTTCTTTCTTCCAGTCCTTCCTCTCGGCATGTGCGATTTGGATTCTTTTTAGTAATGAACGGTTTTGGCATTCCACCTCTCCGTTTGCTTGAGGCCATTTAGCAGTGACTCTGGTGTCTGATGCCTTGATGTTCCATGTATGCTGCAAACTCTGTTGCAATGAACTGTGGCACATTGTCAGATGTCAGACTTTCCAGCAAACCATGTCGCGAGAACATTTCTTCGAGACTCTAGATAACCTTTGAAGCAACAGTAGACTTCATGATGTCTATCTCGTAATAACGGTTATAATAGTCAACAACGACCAGAATGGACACACCTGTCGGGAGGGGTCCCAACAAATCAACAGCTAAATCTCTCCATGGTCCGGTCGGTAGTGTTGTGGTCCTGATAGGCTCCGGAGGCTCGGGCCGACTGACTAGTTGGCATCTGTAGCAAGTTTTGCAGTGTTTCTCTGCATCCTTTTCCATTCCTGGCCACCACACTTTGCTGCACAGCTTCTGCTTAGTTCCAACTATGCCCAGGTGGCCCTCATGGGCAAGGGATATTATCCTGGGTCTTAAATTCTTCGGGATGACAATCCGTGTCCCCCTGAGTATCAACTGTCCAATGGTGCATAATTCACCACTGCATGGAAGGTACTGTTTGTAGACTAGTTGATCCCATGGTTTTCCATCAATGCACTTCCTAACTTCCGCAAGTTCCTCGTCATCAGCGGATGCTTCCTCTACCTCGTGTGTCATCATAGCATTAGGTGTTGCTGATACCGGCACAAATCGTACATATTCTTCTCCTTCTGGTGCGTGTTTGCTCCTGACGTTGTCGTCACTTACTAGTCTCAATAGGGAATCAGCAATGTTCTTCGGTCCTGACACATACTTAACTTTGAATTTGTATGGCTGCATCTGCAGGACCCATCTCTCGATGCGTGCACATGGCTTGGATCTTGGTCCGTAGATAACCTCTAGGGGTTTATGATCAGTGTTCAAATGGAACTTCATAAACGTAAGGGTGGAACTTCTCGCATGCCCATACAAGCCCTAGAGCTTCCTTCTCTGTCTGTGAATACCTTCTCTCCATTTCTGTAAGGCTGCGGCTTGCGTAACTGATAATTATTGGTCCATCTTTGTGTGTCTGCATCAGGACAGCCCCTAGTCCGACAGGACTTGCGAGCAATTTCCTGTGTTGGGGCATCTTTGTCAAAATATCCGAGGGTCTCAGTGCTAGATAGATGCTTCTTCAACTCCTGGAATGCCTCTTTCTGCTCATTTCCAAACACAAATGGTGTCCCTTTCTTTGTTAGATGTCTCAAGGGTTCAGAGACAGTTGCCAAGTCAGGTATAAATCGTCTGCAGTAGTTGACTAGCCCAAGAAAACTACACGTTTCTGATGCTGTCTGCAGCTCCCTCGCTTCGGTTACAGCTTTCACTTTCTCTGCTGTGCAGCTTATTCCATTTCCAGATAACACCATCCTGAAGAATGTCATGCTCTTCCTGGTCCTTTCTGTGCACTATGATGTCGTCCGAGATGTTCTCTTGTCCATCTATACCTGCAAGCACTGTCTGGATCTCGTGCTGGTATTGTTCCGAGGCTGAATTAACCCCGAACAACAGTCTCTTGTATCTGAATAGCCTACAGTGTGTCACAAATGTTGTGATCTCTCTCGATTCAGGCGTCAATTCCAGTTGGTGGTATCCCCACTTTAAATCAAGTTTAGTATACACTTTACTGCCATTCATACCCTGTGTAATCTCATCCACCATAGGGATAGGATGTCTCTCTCTCAGTATTGCTTCATTGGCCCTGCGCATATCAAAACAAAGGCGTATGTCCCCCTGTGACTTCGATACAATGACCACAGGGTTGATGGTCCATCTACTGGTTCAACAATGTCCAAGTCCACAAGTTCTTTGACCTTTTCTTCCACCTTGGATCTCATGCTGAATGGGGTTCTCCGGATCGGTTGTGCAACTGGCTTTACGTCTGGGTCGATGTGGAGTTGCACTGCTCGATATTTCAACTTTCCGATGCCTTTGAAGCCCTCTGGATATTTCTCCTGTAGAGTTTTTCCGATACTCTTCGAGCCTGTGCTTACTGCAGCGACGTCAACACCCATCTTCAGAACTCCGAGACTCGTGGCAGTGTCCTTTAATTTCCTAGAAGAGATTCTCCCTTTCCGGTAATCACGCAGAACTCCACATTAACACTGTTGCATCCAACAGAAATTTCACAGTGAAATGTTCCAATTACCTCCAAGGATACAGCTTCTGCTACTTCTGGACTGTTCATGAACGACTACCCACATCGTAAAATGGTAGTTCCTCCGATATATGTTTAGAAATACACATTGGACAGGCCCATACTTCAACTGGTTGAATTCCAGTTGTGTTTCTTGTAATTTCAGCCGATGTATATTAGCCATTTCGTAAAGTACAAAAGGACTGGGATGGAGTGTGCAAATTTAATTTAATTCAAAATTAATTGTCTTTTATAAAAAAATCAACCCCATCACAAGAAAGACCACTTACTAACCTCACCCGAGGGGAGCAGTTGCCCCCCTCTGCCCAGTCCCAGAAGAAAGATTGACAGAAGTCATCAATGAAAATGTCCCAGAATTCATCATATTGCCCCCTCCCCCTAGAATGAAAATGTCCCAGAATTCATCATATTGTCCCCTCCCCCTAGAATGAAAATGTCCCAGAATTCATCATATTGCCCCCTCCCCCTAGAATGAAAATGTCCCAGAATTCATCATATTGCCCCCTCCCCCTAGAATGAAAATGCCCCAGAATTCATCATATTGCCCCCTCCCCCTAGAATGAAAATGTCCCAGAATTCATCATTTTGCCCCTCCAATTTTCAGGACGCCCCTGGAGCATTACATATGACAACTGTATATTATTTAATTTTGTATTTCAGGACAAGCTTTGTGTTAGGCAGCGCTGCGGTGTTTTACTTCTCCAAGCCATACCTTGATAAAAAGAGGAAAGAAAGGGAAGCCCTACAGACTAAAGATAGAGATGGCATTATGAAGACTTGAGATTCTGTTTCAAGGACAGGCTTGTAAAGGTTAAGGTACCATGTTTGTTGAGCCAGCACTAATATGACATGAACATTGAGTGTTATCTGAAATTTGGAAGACTTGTGAAGTACCAGATATTGGAAATACCAACAAGGAGGAGCATGGGCGAAGGGTTGCCGTTTTATTTTCAGTGAAGTATACACACGTGGCTGCATGGCCTAAACTAAGAATTGGAGTAAAGTGTAATATATAGTATGATTCTGTTGATGTATTAAAAAATTCAAGGAGTTACAATGTACACATATTGTACCAGCTGATCTGTTCTAAACAGTTGGGATATTTATATATTTTTATATGCTTTGTGGGTGTATAAAATTTAAATGATCTTTTATAGCTTGTGAATACAGCCGTCTCACATCGGGAGCCATAATCAAAACGTGTCCCCCGAGAGAGATGCCTACGATTCAAGGCCAAAAGTTCCATACTGATACATCTGGTCGTGTCATTTGATTGGCTGATATGCCTAATTATCATATATGAGCCAATTAAATGATGCAACAGATCCTGGCCACACAACATCATCAGTATGAAATTTTTGCTTGAAAATCACAGACATCTCTCTCGGGGGACGCGCTCTGATTGCGGCTCCTGGTGTGAGACAGCTGTATTTGCAGGCTAGATCTTTTGCTGCCTAGATCTTTTGCTGCCTGAATCTATGAATTCAATGTAAATCCCAATTTAAAGCTTTTTTATAATCAATAGTAGGTGATAAAGTTATGTGACTGTCCAAAATGGGATTCAAATAAAGAAAATAATAACATACCATAAATCACTCCAGACCTACCCTACAGTGTACCGTATACACTGTATGTATACTGTATACTCTAACAGTTATTGATGTGATCAGAGTGAGTGTATCTGCCATAATCTAATGACTGCATTTTGTGGTGAACTTTCAATGAAAGGAATTGATCTAAAGTTTTGAGTTAAAATTAATTTAAAAACTTGTATTAGCTAGGTACTAACACCATTCTTGTAAGTTGTAATAGGCCTTTTGCAGCTAACAGTCAGGTGCAGATACCGTATAATTATATCACTTCAATAACAAATGAGCTTGTGATCCCATGGGATTAAGGCTTTGCTGGATGGCAAATATACTTCAAAACACAGTTTTAGAAATATCGACAATTGCTTGGAGGTAGAAAATAGCATTTACAAACAGGTTTTACTAATAACACCAATACTGATCTTGTACGAGTGCCTTTAAATAAATGAAGATTTTTTGGCCATCCAGTACAACCACATGATTGTCTAACTGCAAAAGGCATGTTTTACATTTATAATATTAGAGCCTAGTGCAAGAGGTGTGGAAATAATTTTGGGAAATGAGAATGGACTCTCTGAACTCTCTGAATTTCTAACGAGACCTGAAACAACCATGGGGGCTGATCAATTAAGCCAGGTCCCGGCTAATCCACAGATATAATTGGAATTGGACTGGAAACCCTGTTTCCAATGACTTACATTGTATGTGTATATTCAGACCATGAATAGCTAGGCTACAATAAGCAATATTAATAATCTTGAAAGGGCAGGATCCACTCAGCTGGTTCACTTGAGAATTGACTAGTTAAGTGGAAATGTTACACCTTCTTACACAGGGCTCTTTTGGTCTATTTTTAAATGGAAATAATAATACAAAGGTTTTGAAAATAATGATTACAGTTTGAAGCTCAATGAAATGTTCTGATCATATTCAAGAAAACCATTCAAATAAGGACATTTATTAGAGTTCACAGACAATAATTTGAAACTCAGTGATATTAGCGTACATGCAGGCCTCATCTACTTAAACATAAACAGTATAACAATATTATACACAGTTTTTTATAGTTATTTGCCTGCATGACAATATTGCTTTTTCAATATTAAGAGAGGAGCAAGACTGCAAGCAAATACACCTGTATTCATGAATCAAGTTTAAAGTGCCCCTAAACCCTTTTGCAATTTTTATATATATGAAACTTTGAAAGGTTTTGAGTACTTCTGCAAAGAAATGTTTGGCTTACAGAGAATACTCTATGTTTTTGGCTTGTTTGAAATGGTGAAAATGTGACCTCTCCTGACCCATTACTGTGTAAGAAAAAGCCGGGGTCGATTCCCTCTCTTACGTCACCTCATTAATGCATTATTGTCCATGATGCCTTTCTATCACAACAGCATCGATATATAGAGAATATACACAGTCTGTGAGATTTTAGTAAAGAAAACCGCTATTTTAGACAAAATGCTAAATATTTATTCAAGTTAATATTGCAAAGTCGAATGAATTGGATGACGTAAGATAGGGAATCGACCCAGTCTTTTTCTTACAAGGTCATGGGTCAGGAAAGGTCAAATTTTCACCATTTCAAACAAGCATGGAACATAGTGTATTCTCTGTAAGCCACAAATTTCTTTGCAGAAGTATTCAAAGCCTTTCAAAGTTTCATATATATAAACATTGCAAAAGGGTTTAGGGGCACTTTAACCATTTCACTCAACTTTCATGAATATTTTATGTATTTTTTTTCGTGTGTGAAGCATAAATTAAAACTCACAAAGATTACTAGATTAAGAGAACTAATGAGTTCATACTTTTAGTGATGTCCATGTGCTCCAATCCAGTGGCAATGTTGCTCCAAATTATAGTGGTTCTCATTTAAAATCTAAGGTACCTCAGCAAGCTGTTGTCATCACTGTTGATCCTTCCAAATGGCATTCTGTGGAAATTTGAGCCTTTGACGTTATTGCTCAGCATTTTGTACCTGCCTGTAAGGTATATAATATTATAGCAATTAAAACCAGGATAATTTGGAAAGGGTGTTTTATATTAGTACCCAGAATTCCACAAAATTTAACCAAAATGTTTCAGGCAGTGTTAAAGTAAGAATTACAAAAATGGAAGATATGGCTTAAAGGGGTTGCCTCAACCAGGTCCCTTACACACCTCACAAGCTATCAGTTTCCTTTGCTGTAATGCAATTCTAAATTAAACAAATTAACAAAGGCATTCAAGATCTGTTGATCGTATTTGAAATCATTCTCACTGGATTTTAGCTTGGCTGCCATTTTATATGGAGGGTGGATCAAATTTTGAGAGAGTGATATTTTTGCATATTTGTAAAGTAAAGTTGCTATATTTTTCCTAGAATTCCTAAGGAGAGGAATCGCTCACTTAATTAATTCATGAAATGACCATATAAACTAACATAAATTAGCAGTGGTTTTAAAATGTACAAATTTGACAGCATTTGAGCGACGATGGTGGTTTAGTGTAGTGGTTGCGACGTTTGCCTTACGAGTAGGCGGCAGCGGGGTTCGAGTTCTAAAAAAATCTCTCAAATTTTTTTTTACTCACCATTTTCTTGAGAAGTTTTTCTTGAGAACCCTAGCTCTAGGTGGGTAAGATCTTGTTTACTGACCGGTTAGGGCTTTTTTATTTTCCAGGGTAGGATTTCAGTTAGTTTATATTGTCATTTCATGAATAAATTAAGTGAGCGATTCCTCTCCTTAGGAGCTCGTTATTTTTCCTACCCACACCATTTTTTTATATGATAACAGGAAGTCTTTATATTTTGGGGGGTCCGAATCTTGAGTTTTTATGTCCACCATGACTTGAACCTGTTCCGTGACAGAGCCATGACAGAGCTAATTTCCAGCGGAAGTGACGTCATCTTTTCAACACAGCAGCATGCAGAGCTATGTTCACACAAACTTTCGCACAAAGTTGTAAGTAAAGTACATGTTTATTATTACTATTTTTTTCCAAAAAGGAAAGGAAAGAAAGTTTTTAATAGAAATACGCATTTACAAGAGCAACGCGTTGAGAACATGATGTCACGACAGCAAACCGCTGGTCAAAAATTTCGAATTATTTCGAACACACTTCAATAGTGGTGGACGTGATTTCGATGGTAAACTCTCTGCAAAGTTCATAGGTTATTTGGTCCTTTGGAAATATTTTTCAATCATTTGGATATTTTCAACGCTGAGTCATTTTGGAAGACAAAAAAAGTAGAAAAGAAAATGGTTGAATTTTGTCATAGTAGCACTTTAAGGTCTCGATAAAGGTTAAAAATGGAAAATTTTCGAAAATACGTTTTTCTGCAAATTCTAAATCTAAAAGCCCTAATCTAGCATCACAAAAATTCTAATCTATTTTTTAAAGCCTTGAAAATGTGACTTTCTGATTTCCAGCTAAAAAAGGCACGAAAAATGACTGACGGCTGCTGTCATTCACTGGGCATGTTATTTCATTCTCGCTATCCTGTTATTTTCTGCGCTACTTTTCGTTCATAAAGATTTGTACATTTATAATGCAATGCCAAAAAGTGTAAAAGTTTATTGTTCTTGGTGCCATATTCAAAAAAGAAGAGAAAAGAGAAAAAAGACACAATTTAGTTTGTAATAATTTAGTTTGTGAGTAAATTTGGCAGCGGCTGTAAAGTTCTTAGGACAAACAACTCATCGAAGAACGAAAGTCCACAAAGAATGAAGCAATAAAGTTTTGTTATCTTCAATCGACCAAAAATTTAAAGATAATTCAGCGCGATGAAATTAGACGATGGCATAAACAGTCTACGGGTCCATGTACATGGCGTGGATCGAGCAGCGCTTCAGTGATTTTCCCTGTCTGATATTAATTCTTTGCTTACTGTGGTGCCATTTTTCTGTACTCCTAAACGAGTGTTTCTTCTTGAAATTAAACTGGAATTGACACTAAAGCTAGCTCGTTTCTGTAGAAGTATCAAGCATTGATAAACTGTATAGCTTTCTCTGTTCTGCAGCTTGTCTGAACTTTGTAATTGGCCGAGACTGGACACAACATGAATCGCTCTAATTGGCTAATGTTAATGAATAATTACCCTTGGAGGCTGGACTTCTTAGTCAACTGTGAAATGAATCGAAAACCTTTATCAGACTGTTTCTTGGCTCTTCTTTTCGGCCAAAAACAGAAGTCCAGCCTTTCGCATACGTGTTATTAACAATAATGTGGGTTCCATAATGGCGGGCAGGTTGTTTAGGAATAAGAATGAGCCTGGAGCCTTTGTGTTTGATCTCCCATATTGGGTTGCTGCTACCACTCATGACCATCTGTTTGGGAGATCAACCCTTAGTATTGTCTTATTGAGTTGAGGTTTTCCACAGTTGTCTTGATTACCAATTTTCACTGTGTGAGTCAGGGTCTTTGTAGAGATTCATGGTGGAGCCCTTAGTTTTATAATGATTATGACTGAGATGTACACTGCACGTATCAAACAAACACTAAGTATGGACTGTAAAGGGAACATGCTGTTTCAATAGAAAAGATGATTTACGATGTAATTATCATATTCTGTGTATGTTTCATCGTTGCCTTGCATATTAAACTTTTGTCCATCATATTTATACTAGTTTTATATTAATTGTAAGTACAAGTTAACCTTATTTTAAGTACCACCCCCAGAAATAGAAATTACTGAAAGAAAAAGAAAAGAAAGGTCTTTATACATGCAGACTTCACTTAAGTAAGAGTGAGGGCTTTGATCATGGCACCAACTGTGCCTGGGAGGAGGGGGGTATTCCCTATATTTGGTGGGGATGATCGTCATGTTTTTTTAGGGGTTGGAATTGGTGATTCGGTATCTTTTAGTGGTTCTTGAAGCAAAACCGAAATATTTTTAGAGTCTGGTATTTTTTAGAGGTGTATGATTCTTTAGACTGCCACACCATAGCTGATTTTTTGTTGTGAAGCTATTTTTTTTTTCCAGCTTTGCCGATGGTCAACCCCAATCTTTTTACCCTGGAGTACACCCCTCCCTCCGGCAACCATGTACATGTATCTTTGTACATGTATAGACCCCATCACTCTTACTAGTGAAAATTGGATGAAGACCAGGTATAAAGGAGATTGGACAAAATGAGATTGGGTTTTTGATATGTCAAAAATAATTAGGCTATTGTATGAGAATTAAACTCTTTCGTTCTAAATAAATATATAATTTGTTGTAGAGCTTGATATAGAACGAACTGTAAATATAGAGAAAGATTCACATTTCAATAAACATTAGTTTAAAAACTGATTTTGTTTATTCATTTTATTATTATTTTATAAACATACATGTTCTTCACGAGCTCGTCAATGGACTTTATTATGCCAACATTTAGGATTTTCAAAAACTTTCACATAGCTGCACATTCTGTTAAGTAGCCAGAGAAATAACATCAAAACCTCAACTTTTCATTAGTCCTTATAGACATCTTACTTTGTCTGCAGTGGATAAAGTACCAGCACAAATATGGTGAATTTTATCAGCTGCTGGTTCTTATTGAAAACTCTGACAATGATTTAATTACAAGAGAGTGTAAAAACTCTGACTTTCTAATGGGACCTGAAACAATCATAGGGGCATCCTCGATTCAGATGATGTCAGCTAAATAAAAAAATGAAGCATGTGTGAAAGACTTGACTTATGGATGGTCAGCAATAAGTTAAAACTTAATCGTGACAAGGCTGAATTGTTGGTTCTGTCTGGTGTTCATTCTCCCCATCCACCTCTCGAGTGTGTCAATGTTGGTGAAGAAAGAATAACTCTGTCTACTGACGCCAAGAACATTGGTGTTGTATTCGATGAAGTGATGTCTATGCACAAGCATATAACTGCTGTATGCAAATTTTAATTCTCTTCTCCATAAAGTTAGCAAGATTCGCCCATATTTAAGCTTAAAATCTTGTGAAACTTTAATTCATGCTCTAGTTACTTCTAAGTTAGATTTTTGTAATTCTCTTTTATTCTGTCTTCCTAAGAGTACTGTACAGAGACTCCAATATGTAAAAAATGCTGCTACTAGAGTTGTTTCCTGGGGGAAATGAATACAGTGGAGATAAGGCTATCAATTTGAATCTGAATTAGGCCTCTATTTAAATATTGAAAATTGTTTCTTATTTTATACTGAAAAGTTCTAATACATGTATATGTATATTAGTGTATGATAAATATGTTCATACACCTGCTTTCATTCCTTAATAATCCTCTTTAATTATTATTTTCAATGTGGTCAGAACTGTAATGACGGTGGCTCAATTTTACACTTGACAAAAACTTTTTTTTTTTACTCCAAAAACAACACTCCCTCGTGTTGATCCTCCTCATTCAACCTAAACACACCTAATTAAATAAAAACCTTATATAAGCTATTAAGTGAGAAAATTGTGCAAAAACTAAAACCAATATCATGGTAAAAAAAATATTTGCACACCATACATGTATATGTTAGAGGATATTACATAGCAACATGAAGATCAAGTGTTACGGAATATCTTACGATCGAGCAAGCACAGCAAAGACTTTGACCAATATTTTATTGTAGTTTGTATACATATTTGTATACATGTACGTCTTCTGTATCATATTTTTAAACATATAATTAGTTATTGATGAAATTAATACCAGTTTTCATCCCTTACAAAAAAAATGGTTTGAACATTTTTAAATGTCATAAACACTTTTGTGTTATGTGGGGAATAAAAGGGAGCACATGTCTGGGAGCGCATAGGCTTGAAGAGAGTTTCTTCAGAAGTGAGTCTTCCATGACATTCATCTAAATGTATCCCAAGATATTATATTTCGTTGATTCCACTCTTGATGACTTCACTACAGAAGTTAGTTGTCTTTTTCTCAAAATAAAGATATATTTAAGACTTGTCTGGTGACGTTTACACTGAGGAAGGTCATGTGGGACATTGCACATGGTTATGAACATGCTCTGTACGTAAATAAATAATTATCTAACGTTATGATTTTACTTATTATTATTTTACTATCAACTCTCTCTATGCTGGTCATAGTCCTTAGTCTGGTTAGTTCTCTTAGTTCTAGCAGGGTTATATCACTGTATGCTAGTCATAGTCCTTAGTCCGGTTAGTCCTCTTAGTTCTAGAAGGTTGTATCACTGTATGCTGGTCATAGTCCTTTGTCCAGTTAGTCTGCTCGGTTCTAGCAGAGTTGTATCACTGTATGCTTGTTGTAGTCCTTAGTCCGGTTAGTCCCCTTAGTTCTAGCAGGGTTGTATCACTGTATGCTTGTCATAGTCCTTAGTCCGGTTAGTCCCCTTAGTTCTAGCTGAGTTGTATTGCTACATGCCATTTGTATTCCTTATTCCAGCTAGCTTAAGTGTCCTTAGGGATTGCATGTTTACAATAGCTGGGTTAACACTTAAACATCATAGATTGGGTCGTAATACCATACTAACTGTAAGTATTTAATAGTGAGCAGAAATCAGCCTGAATATGGAATTTATTAATGGCACAAAAGAGTTTATCTAGTCCATATCCAGGGGTATAAGCTAAAAAGCAAAGAAAAGGGTTCCTAAAATAGGCAGCATTTAGTGAGACCAAATTCCTTTGTGTCTGATCTCTTCATAAGCCATATACAATGTAGTTTTACAGTCGAAACAGGTCAAGCATTTCTCCCTAGAGCCAGAAATGAAGTTCATTATTCAAAATCTGATTTCATTCTTCATTTCAAATTCTCATCATTGAAATGAAACTTGCAAAATTTAAAATGACCCTAAATTCAAATTATTCTCCTTCGCAGCCATTCTTGGGGCTAGCATTTGCATGACAACACTTAAAGAACAGCTGTGAATTTTAAGGAGACTAAAATTCAAATACACTATGGAATAAGATGTACATTGTACAAGCCTTTTGCGCAAAAATATGATCAAAATTCAATTGGAGCTCAATTTGAATTTTTCAAGTTTCATTTGAACAATCTTATGGAAGTTTGAAACGAAGAATGAAATCAAATTTTGAATAACAAACTTAATTTCTTGCTCTAGTCAGAGGAACGCTTGACTTGTTTTGACTGTAACTTACTAAGTAGGATATATCGTGAGTTAATGGTATCAAATGCTTTTTTTCAGATCTAGGAGTAGTACAGCATTGATGTATCCTTTGTCAATGCTGTAATACCAGTGTTCAGTATAGCTTCGAGTAGAGCTGTTACCATTGAATAGAGGACACAAAATCCTGATTGGCCATTAGGTAGGATTTTGTTTTCTTGTATATACATGTAGTTATAGAACTGTTTAATATATACATGTACAAGTCGTTCGAATATTTTTGTGACAGCTGGGATAACTGAAATTGTCCTGTATAGCTATCTGGATCCAATTTGGAACTCTAGCAAGTTCCCATTCTTGGAGAAAAATCCCTTTTTTTTATATACAAGTTGAATAATTATACGATGTAGAAGTCAAGGGAGCAGGGAAGAGTTATCATTTTTCCTTTAAAATGCATTTATTAAGAACAGTACATACTGTGACATGGTGTTCATGCTGTGATTTTAAAAGAATGATTTTTAAAGGAGGGAATTACCGATAGCTAAACTCTTTTCTTCAATTAATAGTCTCTATATCCAGGGGAAAATGCAAAAAGGAAATAAGACAGCTCTAAAAACAGGCAGCATATATGAGGCAGTTACAAGACAGTGTAGAATCTGTTAAAATTTGAAAATATGGCACTTTTTTGCTATCTTAAAATAATAAACACTTACTGTCTGTGCATAATATTATAGCGATAGTGTTTTCTTATCTTAATTTCTGATCCTACACCAAGTGAGAAAGTTTTCTAAATAAATTAGTTCTCCTTCCATTGTTTCATTCGCATCTCATTATTTATTAATGACAATAAGCCGAAAAGCCATTGCTAAAAATAAAGATCTCATCCAGATAACATAATGAGCTGGGGTTCATAGCAGAAAGCAATAAGTATGAATTGAGACAATAATTTGCTGAATGCAGTGGTGCCTTGATTACTGAACATAAGTTTAGGTCTAAAAATTAATCAAGAATAAAAGATTATTTGAGGCAATCTTAAGATACCGGTAGTTTGAATCTGGCCAATATAATACAAGTAGGAAAGTTCCCACTACTAAGGTACCCTTTTAGATTCAGAAACATGTAATATTAATTATTCTAGGAATAAGAATCTTGACATGAGCTGATGTTTTATCTTTATCACTTGGTTGTGCCACCACAGTTTGAACTGTCATCTCCTATTAGGTTTAAAATATATTGATCAATTCATTCAATTTGCAGCCTTTCACTAAACGGAGAGATTCTTGTCTGATAAATAATCTGACAATTTTAACTTTTTCCCCTTTAATTAAGAATGTTTTATTTTTATCTCCAATAGATCTTTATTAACTGCATTTGTTTATCTGTTTTGTGGTCTGTGGAATCCTGTGAAATTATAATTTCCCTAATAATTATTGTTTCAAATTAATTTTAATTCTATTGAAGTTTCAGATGTGTTCAATCCTTTTTTATAACCATACATGTAGCACAGAGTTTTTCATTCAGTAGTTGATATTCTTGAAATAACAATTTTTTTTAAATGGACTTGTATTGATGAATCCCTGTGTGAAAGCACTGCTAATTCTTGGTTCATTATAAGCAGATTATATTTTTTTATGGTGTAATCATTAGGTCAACAACAACAACAATACTTTATTTACCCCAATAACTTACAATGATATTACAAAAAAAAGAAGATAATACAATGCTAGGGGTACTGGCTACCCGAAATAACCTTAAGAGTTAAAAATGCCAGGCAGCCAGTTTACTGAAGAGATGTTACATGTTAAGGTCGGGGACACACATACATACACACATTCACACACTATACGGTGGAGAAAATACACTTAAACTACCAGTAGACTAATATAATATTTATGTAAAGTAACAAAGATATATGTTGCAAAACAGCATTATTATTCGAAAAGAAGGGATTATTTGAAGAGAAGCGATGTACAGAGGACTAATAATCTTGAATAAAGTGATGTTTCATTTTCTTTTTAAATAGAGACAATGAAGAGGAGGATTTCACCTCTTTGTCAATGGAATTCCATATTGATGGGCCTTGAAATCTTATGTTAAATATTCAATAATTTGTTCTTGCTTTTGGAAGATAATAAGATTGTTTTGCAGCAAGTCTTGTATTATAGTTGTGGATTTTATTTATTTTGGTAAAGAAAGAAAGGAAGACAGATGGTACAAATGTAGCAGTAGATTGTGATATTTGTACATAAAGATTGCTATACGAAGGATTATAAGATCAAAACATTTAATAACCTCAAGAGCTTTAAACAAGGGACTGGAGTGATGATCAAATTTAGAGAAGGTAATTATTTGCATTGCTTTTTTTTTCAAAATAAAAATTGGCTGAAGAGTGGTCTTGTAAGTATTTCCCCATATAATTATTCCGTAAATCAAAAAAGGATATATAGGTCAGAACTTAAAACAAGATTTTCATTTCCCGCCTTTGCTTACGAGATTTTCATTTCCTGCCTTTGCTTCTCTTAAAACAAGATTTTAATTTCCTGCTTTCGCTTCTCTGGTTTGAGGGACTTTTGCTACCTGTTTTGCCACCACGGTGGAAAAATCCACCGGTTACGTAAAGAAAGCTGTCCAATAGAATCTTTCGAAGTGAGACTGATGACTGTTTGTAAATAAAGCTTTATGGGCCGGATGCGCACGTGCATATCACATATGTCAATCAACTTTCTGCCCAAATTAAGGCCTAGAAAATTACTTCTGTGATCTGTATATGTGATAAGACTTAAAGTGCCAATGAAGTGAAAACAATCAACCCATTTTTATTTTATTTTACTAAATTTTAGTCTTCCCATAGTCATTTTGTGCAATTAGAAATAAAATTGTAGAGCTCGAACATAATTTTTTTCATGTCAAACTCAGGCATAACTCAGGCATAATAAGTCCCTGCCCTCCGTGTTTGATTGAAATGATATGACTGTAATATTTT
The DNA here is from genome assembly GCA_030867875.1 of Actinernus sp. WN-2022. NCBI lineage: Eukaryota > Metazoa > Cnidaria > Anthozoa > Actiniaria > Actinernidae > Actinernus > Actinernus sp. WN-2022. The sequence continues at coordinate 76,204 of JAOWCC010001142.1, read as the reverse complement.
CCTTGAGATCTTACCTACATTGTATACATACTTTGTTACTACATTGTAAGTCATTTTTGCATATTTGCTTTGGGTTTAATGCCAGGTGCATTTAATAGTTCATATGAAAATCTCTGAAAAAACGGGTGGCAAATATAAAGGCCTCTCACCATGTTTAACCTTCATGTCTGATGATGTATACAAGTGTTCTTTTGAAAATAAACATTGGTTACTAACAATACTTCAAAAAGGGTTAGAATTCAGTTGCAGACAACATTTAAGTTAGCTAGCAGTTGAGCTTAGATGTAATATTAAGCTTCAAACTTGTAGAAAAATGGCATCTGGTTTGAGCTTGCATGTAGTTTGGTTAAGTACCTTTCTGATTATTTTCTTGGTATTTAAAAAAAGTTGTTTTTAAAAGCACTAAGATTCATCTTCAATGACAGCACATCATTGTATGACGTACATCTACTTCTAAAAAAAATTGCATTCCGAACCTCGTAACAGGAGAATACAAGACTTCTCCATTCTAGTCTATAACGCACTCAACAAGCATGCACCTCAGTACATTAATTACCAAACTACTAAACAAAAGATCCTTTTACTTGGATAACTTCTACAGAAAAGAGAAACTTATTATACCAAGAATTAAAACTACATGTACCTATGGACTTCATTCTTTCAGATATGAGGGAATGAAATTATGGAACGGATTACTAGACAATGTACAAATGTAAAAACATTTAAAACTAAAATAAGATCCATAACCTTTACAGAATGCAACTGGAACATTTTCAAGGAAAACTAGAAACTGTTATCAACATTAACTCACAAATTTATATGTACTATTTACAATATGAGTGGCTGCTTCAGCAAGCCATTGTACATCCGATACACCATTGCCACGAATATTGTAAAGCACTTACGATATGCAACACATAAAATTTTAAGCTTTGATTTCTCTCACCTTGCTATCAATGTGGGATGAATTAGTTTCTCACAAAAACATGCCCCACATTGAAGAGACAGTGTGTATGCAATAAGTGAGCAGAGCATAGCGTGCAGAAAAACAGGTCCCACATGGAAGAGATGGTGTGTACATAATAAGAGAGCAGATGTACTTTGTCATTTCACCTGGCCCGGGATATGGGAAGTCAGTGATCGGTTGTGAGTCCCTCCTCATACTAACACCAGTATGCTAGTATCCTGTATCATTCCATACAGAATCCTAGTTGGATTATAGTTAGTATTCTGTATCATTGAAACAGAATACTAATAGGCTAGCTACAATTTGGTATGGGGTTTACAGTGTATCCACGTGACCCGAATGCTGGGTCTGGATTGGCTAGTATACCTTATGAATTATTAATGAATAACAAAAGTTGGGGAGTGAGGGAGGTATTATAAATATGTATTTTTTTTAGCAGGGTGGATGTTTTATTAAATAATAGTCCATATATTGAATGTGACTCCAACTTTTATGGAGAAAATTAAAAACTGTTATAGACATTGCCTTGTACTCTTAGATGGTGGGAGGGGGTGGGGAGGTTTTGTAATATTATTATGTAATATACCCTTACAGGTGAGTGGTACTAATAAAATAATATAGACTTATAAATAGTGGGAGAAAGGTGAGGTAGTTTCATACTGACATTACATTAATTTTATAGAGGAGTGGTAGGGTTTGATTTGTAAATATATAGTCATAACTTCCGAATTTAACTAATTCTAGATTTTCATATTTTATCTCAATTACAGATAGATTATCTTTATTTTTCATTATATTTGAATGTATAACCTTTGTTGAAAATGGCAAGCATTTTCCTATAATTTATTGTTATTGTTTGTATGAAAATTAGGTGGCATTGGTGATGTGGTCTTAATCAGCTTGTATCCCATAGATAAATAAAATTATTGTATTGTATCATTATTATTAGTATAGGCAATCAAATGGGGACTGAAATTAGGGATAAATTTCATGCATGTTTGTCAAAATTGAAGTAATTTCCTGAGCCTCTTCGGTGAGAGAAATTACGTAGATTTTGACAAACACATATTTCACAAGTCACTATTTGATTATCCATTAATATTATGGAGGGCAAATTACAATGCAGAAAAAAATATTTTCAGCACACGTAGGCGGCATTTGAAATTTCACATGTGAAATTACAATTTACGTGTGAAATTTCAAGTTAAAATTTCCCTAATTTGTCCTCTATGGTATTACAGTAGTTATTTTATTTGTCAGGCAAAATCTTAGAATCACAGAATCTTGGACCTTATAGTACTGTGCTCAGTTGCTTGAAGCTCAATTAAGCTAAATCAAGGATTAAGGGTAATCTGATTGGTTTGAATACTGCTTTTTGGGTTAAAACAGTCAAACCCATATTAAGCAGTCTATGTGGCACTGACGGGGATGCTTGCCATACCTTTAGGGGTTAAAATGCAGTTTGGTACCACTTAGGGTGTTCGATTTGAATCATTAACAGTTGTGAGTATTGTGGTATATTTTAGTTTATTCACAGTAATAGTGGAGCTCCTTTAGCCTACGCGAACAGAGCACCACGATTAAAAATATTGCTTGCATTTGTGTCCATCCAACCGAATCCCTCACTCCACGGGGCATACACACCACCTCTAATATTTCTCATCTTGCCTTGATAGCTCAGAAGGTAGAGCACGTACTTAGTGTTCATGAGGTTGGGGTAAGAGTCTTGAAGAGGACACACTTTTTTCTTTCTCCTTTTTTTTTTGAACTGGACAACATCTTTAGCTCTCCTTTTCTTGATCTGGTATTTTTCTTTCTTACCAAATTATTATTTTAATAATAAAAACTAAAACAATCAGCCTTTCAAAGCTATCTGATCTTGCTCCAACCCATCTCTCCAAAATATCTCTCAGCTAATCTACTGAAACATAAATAATTGGAGTGCCACCTATTGTCTTAAGCCTATAAATGTATTTTCTAACAATTTGGAATGCACATGGGTGCGCGTATGTTGTGTTAAGGCATTGCCAGTGCCACGGTGTTATGATGTACCTTGGGGAATAAGGAGCAGTATATAATGAGTTGTTTAGTTAGTTGATACCACTCGAAGGTGTCTCTAGCTATCTTTCATATTGTTTAAAAAAATGTTGTTACGTTCTTCGCACTATATGTAAACTGATAGCAATAAACGAGATGCCCATCCTGTAATAACTTGTTTTTACATGTGTCATGTAAATAGTTTGAAAATGATTTGTATTCGTTTGGAGATAGAATACCATTTTATATATAATATATATTTTTAAAATATGATAATAACTACTTGTCAGAAAATATATTGGGGAATCGTCGGGTGACAATGGAATACTGGGTGACCTCTTAATAGAGGGTAAATTTATAAGAATTTATTTGACTGAGAACATGTTGGGACTTGGATTGCAGGGTTCAGTTGTTCAAAGCCTGGTTATGCTAATTAAGGGAAAGTGAACTACTTTCCTGCTAGCAGAGGTCTCTCTGTCTTGGTAAAATGGAAGGCAGGGAAGTGAACTAGATATTTGTGGTTAAAATTGTTTTCCAGAGGAAAACTAACAAGTTGATTTTTAAGTTGATTTTTAAAAGAAATATAAATAAGTGTTTAATTAATCAGTATTTATGCTAGTTTTATCTTTTATGATCGTTCTTTCTTATTAATACTTTTATCTATTATTCCATGTCCATTTTGTCTTTTTAATTTTTAATTTTATGTTATAGAGGACCCTCCTGAAAACCACTTTTACATTAGTGACGGAGGCCTCCTCTCAAAAGATTTATTATTATTATTATTTAAGTACTTTTCTACTTGTCTTGTTAGATTTGGAAACAAATACCTAAGTTCTACCAAGAGAACCAAAACCATGGGTTAAGACTTAATACAGGATTAGCACTAATTGGGCTTTGAACAACTGGGCCAGGTTACTAAAAATGGGTCTGTGTTGTTTCATGACAGAGGAATGCAATACATTTCTAATAATATTGTACTCCTAGAGTTTGCAAACGGGCACATTTACCAAGAGAACTAAAATCTTCAGTTAAAATTTCCAGTTTAATTAAGGTACTAATTTGCCTGGTAGAAAACTGAAACAGCCAATTCTGTTATGTCAATGTGGCTATGTGAATGTACTATTAAATGATTTATCTAAGATACCATCTAGATCCCCTACCCCGGGCCGAGGCTGCTAGATAGGTAAGACTGGAAATTTGCACACTATAAATTAATGTATTTTACTTTTTTAACTTTACAGTAGATGACCGACCGACAGAACAGACGGCAAGAAACGTTGTGAATAGATGGCAAAATAGTGCCAAAACAGCTGTGACATTCATGACACCGAGCGTGATTATTCTTATTCTCTAAACCGATTATCATAAATTATTCTAAGTGGTTTTCGTTGACATGTACATTGTAGTTAGAGCACCGCATCTTTAGAGTGACAGTTTAGCGTGGTCTAACTTTTGGAATCCCCCGAGCTGCCTTAGCAATCCAGCTGACTTTTCTGACGCGTTGGAAACCTCAAACTCAGATATTTATGCTTCTGTTATCAATAAAGTTGGGCCGGCTGCACGCTTTTAATTATATGGGAACGAGTGCTTCAATAATTTAGGACTCATTAAAAAGTCGCTGGGTCGTTTTAATGTACTGCGGCTTATCCCGCCCGTTTTTGCGCGATGTTATTGGTCTTAGTCTATCACTTTCGTGCTGGTAATTTTAAATCTCGTTTTTGAAGGTTTTTACTTGAACGGTGATAAGTTATAAACAATTGTTTTTCCATGTTTAGGTATTTTTGGTTGCTGTCCAACATTGCCTTTGCAAAGTATGAGAATGCTTTTTCTTTGTGTGGTTTTCATAATGTTAAAATGCCGCCGCGGGACTTGACAAAGAATATTAAAGCCGCGAATCGATGAAGACAAGTCCCTCTGCCAAACCGCGCACGGTCGCGGGAAAATCTGATTCAATTTCGCGGCAAAATTCCTAATCCCTCTCTTATTATCCTTTTCCAATTTCTTTGACGCTAACGTCTTTTAAGAGTGTAAACAATCTCTTCCGATATTATAGCGCTATTGGGAACCCCGAAATATTAAGAAATCTACTCTATATGCATAAACTGAAGCGAAAGCGCTCGATTTTTGCCTTTGTTATTTCGCACTCGCCACGTATGTACGTAACTGTTTAATTTTTAGTGAACGATTTTTCGATACCCGGCTACATCGTGCACTAAAGTATAACCCTTTTCCGGCGTTTCGTAAAGACCCAAGTGTACAGAGAGATCAAGAATAGCTGCGTTTTGTGCTGGGCAAATTATATTTTGCCCTTAACACGCCTGGACCAATCAGAAGCCGCTGTCTACCAAGAATCAATGCAACTTGAATTTTAAACGACCTTACGGTGCTGCATTTACCAGCAGACCCAGAGCTCGTAAAATGGCGGGTGGAGAAGTATATTTCGAGAAACTTAGGCCGCCTGAAGTTGCGGAGTGCCTAACCAGAGGAGCAACGTTCATCAAATGGGAGGATGTAAGCGATGAATATCCTGTTTCCATCCTATTTTCTGTGCTGTTTTCGTGTCTCATTTTACCTCTTGTGTCACGCCAAGTCAGTGTGTTGTAACCGTGCTATATAGGTTCAGTCTGGATAGTGGTTTCTAACGTTAGAGAAGTTTCTCCGCCCGTATGAAAGCACGGTTTTGGATGGTCATTTTCAAGCCGGTTTGTGGATTTTCAAGTGTGAATCCGGGGAGCTGGAAGAACAGGAAGCCATGCGATTGAGATGTTCTTGTGCTTGTACATAAAAGAAGCCTTAGGACGATTCACTTCCTCTCGGGTAAAGAGAATCACATTAAGTGTTCTATATTTTTTATCTCTAGGACTCAACTGCTGGTCAAAAATGTACTGTTAAAGTTGACCAAGCTGGCCACCTAATCTACTGGAAGGCGGAAGACAAAGTAAGTTGAATGTGCACACAAACCATCGGAGTCAAAACTCATAATGCATGCAAAGCTCGTACACGAAGTCTAAACTACTGTATATTCCACAAAGTACACTGGCAACCTCTTAATATAAATTGTTTACCCTCTCGCGACCCTTTCACAAGATTGAACTTCCCCAGCTGTAACTTTTATCTCCAATTCGTGAAATTTATTGACAAAGGACAAATCGTATACTTGTGAACTTATCTCTGTCATTCTATTTAGAGACGAAAGGTGATGTCCACTTTTTTTTATACAAATGTATGTATCTTTGGCAGGAGACTGACTTACTTGAACTAACGTTTGTCCGAGATGTGAGAACAGGAAAGTGGTCGCGAATACCTAAGGTAGGTCAGAGATCTGTTATTGGGATTTCTCTCTCTATATATATATATGCGTGACTGCATTCCGTTAACTGGCCACACACATATATATATATATGTGCTTTTGTTGCCGCGGTCCGAGTTGAGCGATATAGCTACATGTAGTGTTTTCGCCATATGCTAATATCTTAATAATTCCTATCTTTCTCCAAATTTATAAGCCGTCGTTGAGTTTTGGTATTATATAACATTTATATCAGCTAGTCTACCTTGCATGGGAACATATATACGCAGTCCCGAGACTTTACGATAATGGCTATTTCCATTACGAAATAGAAGCACTTATAAGGATAGCAGGGGAATTTGATTTTGAAGTGCTTAAAACGTAGGCGAATTCGACATATCAATCCACGGCTCCCAGCACAATGATTTCTTACTATAACACGTTGGCTGAATTTGAATACCAAATCAGTCTTATTTTTCCTCTCTGGTTAACATTGACTAAGCGATTTTTATGCATTTCAATGTTCTACATTAACACAATAGATCATTCAAATAGGTAAAATATGACTATATAGCATTCTTATTTCCTTGCAGCTATAGTTAGTATTTTTGTTACAGGGAGGTCTCTCATTTTTTGGGGCAATAGATTGAAGTTAAACAGAATCTCCCTAAGGTTTGCTTTTAATTATTCAGCGAGTATTATTGTCAGATCTAGCAAGCAATGTTTTATTTTATTGTTCCATAGAAATTACCTCAGTCTTAAATGCTAAACTTCCCGGCCAGCTGCAGAACATGTAAACAGGATAAGCTGGCAAGTTAGGATTCAAAAGATCTTACCAGGTTGCTTTACTGAAAATTATATCGTATGCTTGGATTTTCCCCCATCTAAAAGCCGTTGTCGTTTTCAAAACAAACCACCAAAAACCTGCATTACTCATAAATAATATTCAAAGAATCGGCAGGGATCCTAGCTAGAACATTTTCTAACTTTTGCTTTTCTGTTTTGTGGAAAATTAGACGAGGTGGAATAATAATGAGGTTGATTAGTTGCAAATGTGAGGTTGCATTTTAATGGTGGTCTTGTTAGAACCAACAATAATGACCTGGCTTTCTATTCATATGTACATAATATCTTATAACCTGTTGAGAGATAATGTCAAGGTAAAGAAAACAACTGAAGTGGGTGTTACGTTTGAGAAAATAGTAACCCTACTACAACAGGACAAACTATTTTAACATTTCATTCTATATATATATTTCAGTTTGGGAAATGTGACTGTGCTTTTTTTTTTTTTTAGTTTGGCCCTCAAAAATTTCACTGCAAATTTGCCAGAGTTTGTTATGTAATTTTACTCCCACTGTCAACAGAAGAAAGTTACCCTGTAATAGGAAGTGCATAAATTACCCTGTTTAACTAAATCAATTCCTCCCACCATTAAAAATGCAATTATTGAGTTTCTTTATATACATGTAGGTATGAAAATGATCCATACAAATCCAAATTTAGTGCCATTTTTCTGTAAAGTAAATTTTTTTGCATATGGCTTTTATTAATTAAACTGAATTGTGCTTTTGATAAAAAAAATACTTTACAAGTATACTTATAAACAAAGATTTAAAATAGTTTTTTTCATTTCATTCATACTCTTTTGTACAGTTTTCCATTTTTACCACTTGATCATCCACAGGTATGCACAATATTTACATTGCATGTTTACATATCAGATTCTTTTATCACTCAGTTTTCTATCTCAAAGAATACTAATTTCTTTTTCAAAACACAAAAAAGGAAGAGATGGTGTAATTAAGTTTAAAATAATGTTTTAGGGTTATTGATTGCCTTGGCTAGATTGTCCACAAAATGAATAGATCTATGTGTTTTTGTGGTATATAATTCAAGTTTACACTAGTGGAAAAGACAGCAAAAACTGGAAACAAAGATGCAATAAAAGTGTTTCATGTATGTATTCAAGGCATATTCGCTTTATATGGCTTCCATAATAATGCTATTATTTCTCATGAAGGATTTGGGGTAATTTTACAATTATAAGAAACAGCTACAACTTCTAAAGAGTCACATCAAATAATTCCTGAATGAAAATCTACTATCCTACAGGAGCTCCAGGGGGGGGGGGACCCTTTGTCAAATTTTGTCCATTACCCAGCATGCAATGCGAGGTGGGTGTAGGGAAATGTGGGGGAGAGATTCAGTGAAAAGAATGGCATGATTCACAGTCCTTTGATGTGTTTTGTGCAAACAGACCTGGTGGTTGGAGAGATTAAAGAAGGTACTGTAATACATGAGTGCAGATTTTGTATCTGCTTTTAATTTAAGTGCGAATGAGAAAGGTATTTTTAACTGAATTTCAGCTTGTTGAATGAGAGGGGCATTTTAAATTGAATTTCAACTCATTGAATGTTGTGCAAATCAAAACAACGAAGAGAAACACCAAAGCAAACATGCTATGCAATTTCCTGTGTGTGATGACGAAAAAAAATGACAGAGCCAAATTTAAAACTCAGGCTTGCCGCAGGAAGCTCAGTAACAAGGGAGTAACAGTAAATTGAATTCTTAATTTGCTAATATGTGCAATACATCCTCTGTGTGCAGCCAAAGTAGCACAAGGCTTTTGAGTTGGCTAAGTGTAATCATAGAAATTATATAAGCTGTATGGACTAAATATTTGTTTTAAAGTAGAAGCTAACATACATCGATTATATAAAAAGAGGTCTAAAATGTATATTAGAACTGCCCCAAATTATATTAAGGCTAATATAATAGTTTAGTATGTACCACACAAGTGAACAGTGCTTTTTGCATGCTATGATTGGCTACTCTGGAGGTGAATATCCTCTGCTATTCACCTCTGAGTGAAGCAGCGATTGCCTCACACAAGTTTTTGTCCATTTGACAGAAAATAATAACTATTTGGTGCTGACTATTCGCTTTTGTGGTATATACTAAAACAATACTTATTCACCTCAGTGTTGGTGAAAAGTGGTGGATATTTACCTCAACGCTTCACTACTCTGTAAATATCCACCACTATTCACCACCACTTTGGTGAATAAGTGTTAATAATACAAAGTTTGTTACAGGATTATTGAGGAAGTATAACCGATGAAGGAATAATATCATAGGAATAAGAAGATCAAGAACTGATAATAACAATGCTATTAGGAATAAACACTTATTTTTGGATAAAGACTTACAACAATTTATGAGGTTTGGTGATTCATGAGATACATTTTGTATTACTTTTTTATTATTATTAGCCATTAGGTCTAAAAATAGGAAGGAATGGTTTCCCATATTTTTTATGCTAAATATTTAAAGTGAATTTACCATAATGTGTTCTTACACCTGGTCTACATATTTTATTATTGGCTGAATATCTTTTATAATGTGAGTATATTAATAATAATTTTGTTACCAGGATAAGAAAATCATGCAGTAAATATAGATGGAATACTTTGTGACAGTGTAATTCATTATCTTGTTTGTTAATAATATTTTTAAGCTTGAGAATGTTCCAGATTGCTATTATTTCCATATATTTTCGTGATAGTATGCTAGCTTTAATTAAAAAAAGCTCAAATTGTTGTTATGAATATTTCCTTAGATTTTTAACACAAAAATAATAATGTCCTTATCTTGAAGTTTAAGTATTGGTGTGAAAGTTTGATTTCCCCTATATTAAAAGTAATATTTTCTTTTGGATTCCTTGATTCATTATCTGTATCTTACCAACTGAGGATGGGGGAAAAGACGAAATTAAAATTTATAATTGCTTATAGATAATTATAGTGTTTTTAAGGTCAAGGAATTTTGCATCTGGTCAGGGAAATTCTAAATTTCTTGTCAAAGTCGGGGAATTTATTTTCAGGGTGCCATGACGACCCTTCATGCCTCAAAGCATCTGTGAGGGGAGGCTACAGGTTTTGATAATGACTTGTTTTGGAAAATTTGTTTTTGGTAAGGGGAAAGTCAGAATTTTTTTCCTCTGATTTGTGGCAACCCTGTTGAAGAGTATTTTCACCTTCTTCCTCTAATGAATTTGAAGTTCAGGGGAAATTCCCATTCAGACATGTATTAAATGTAATATTGACTTGGAATAATTAACCCTTATAACTAGATATATCCATTGAAGCACATATAAAAAAAAAAGACTTGGAATAATTAACCCTTATAACTAGATATATCCATTGAAGCACATATCAAGAGAGAGTGCATTATACAGAATGGTTAATTCATGAATTCTGTGTATAATCAGCAAGGGTGACTATGTTCCCACAAAGTCCTGAAGTAATTTGGACTAATCATTCAGTAATTTCTCAGATTGATCCACCAAAAATAATACTTCTCTCCACATATAGCAGGTGAACTAGCTATCTGAAGTGTTCTGCTCCCTGCATCTTACCATCAAGCTTTTTCATCTTTTTAATCAATCCCCCATTGAAATCAAACTCTGAATAGATTGTTTTCACAAAATATGGCATCTTTAATCCTACATTCACAATAAATATGACTTGTATAATGTATATTAAACACCTTTGAACAAATTAATTTAGTTGTCTTTTGAGAATCCGGCCAGTTTTCAAAGATATATTTTTTGTGTATTCTTTCTCACTTTTTGTATAGCATACTAAATATATTGGATATCAGCATAAAGTGAACTGTAATTAGTTTTTCTATATCTCATCTGGATAAAAAAGTCCCAGAGAGTGGTAATTCATCTTGCTTTATCTAGTCCCTGCTGGACATTTCCATTCATACTGCTAGCCTGCATTTTATTAGAAGTTCCATTACTGCATTAGAGCAACTTCTAGTGATACCATAGATTTACCATCCTATTTGTTTTCATCTAGAACTTTGTTATCTTTACTTGTCTGTCATTATTATTCTGAAACCTTCTGGGTGGCAATAAAATGAAAACCCCAGTATTATTGCAGCTATCTGTTATTCATAAGCCTTAATCTTTATTTGAAAGCTCAAGAACAGACAATTAATCTAAGGTGTTGGTGGCATCACTTCAAACCTTAGAGTGATTATAAGAAAGCCTACATATGTATTCTGATGAAAACTAAAAAAAAACACAGATCTGTTAAATGTATTTTAAGTAAAAACATGGTGTTCTGAATTTAGTAATCTCTTTGGATCTGTTGAGTGTTGTTTCTCTGCTCTTTTTTTTTCGGCCAAAAAACAGAACTTCGTTGAAGTCCAGCCTTTTAGCGTTTTGTACAATTTTCCTAAATTTTTCACGAGTTGTAGAAAACAGCTGTTTCTAAAATACTGTGTTGGGGAATTTTGAAATATTTTTTTGTTCTGGTTTTATGACCGGGTTTGTATAAAAATGGGATGAAAAACTCCTTTTTCGACTTTGAAAAGGGATAAAATCTGTAATACGCAATATATCAAAAATGCCCGACACAGTATTTGAGTCAATTTAGTTGGGATTCAAAAGGGCTAATTAAGAAAAAAATTGTTTTAAAGCCGGATGGAGTCATTTCGCATAGAAATATATACAACATCTACGCTTTTAACTTTTGTTCAAAACGGATTAAATATATACTTTGTTCAATTCAAGAATTGCAAGAGCATTTTTCTGAAATGACACGTCAAACCTTTATCTAGACCTTAAAATAATCCTACTCCCAAAATCTGATTTGACAGCTACACGTCGTGTAGCTGATATGGTGTAGATCAATTCCTTATTCAGAATTGTAAAGATTTTTTCAGTAAAATATAATTTTTCAATTATTAAACAGTCAACAAAAATGTTCCTGAGATGGTGTGTCATGTATATGTGGTACATCACTTAATTGATGTTTCTAATAAAGTTTCATTTCTCTGAGGATAAGAAAAGGAGATTCATGTTTTCATGAGTCAGTGAATCACGAGTCATGAACTTTGAACATTTTGGGGTCTTTTTCATATTTACAACTAAAACTAACCCTAGCCTAACCCTAAAACTAAGCCTAACATTGATGCATTTGACTCATAAAACAGGGTTCCTCTTATTAGTGATTGCAACAAAGTGCATTATTTAAAGGAAAAGAGAACTTAAATGTAAATAATATTGTCAATGCAACACTTAATTGGGCTATTTTTTCTGACTAGGTTGGTAATGAATATAATTATATGCAATGAACTCTAATCTCATGTTCTTTGTTAGATAGATAGATAGATAGATAGATAGATAGATTTTATTTGGAGTCGTATACATCTGTACATAGACATTTTTCCAAATAAATGTGCACTTCACTGGGCTACAAGTGTTTGGGGTCTTTCAGAATTACATGTGTATGAGAGTCGAGCAGAATCGATCAGAGTTCTTTGAGGCCATTGTCTCTAATAATAATATACATAAAGCATTCGTATATGAATTTTGCAACTGTAGCTGTTGTCCTATTGTTGGGGCTTAACATTATTTTTAGCCGACTTTCCTCGGAGCACTTTTCTATGTTTATCTGAAATTCATTTTGCATTGAAGCATGGAATGGATTTCGTAAATGGTTATATTTATTGCATTTTATGAGGAAATGAGCTTCATCCTCAATCTCCTTTCTAGGCAAGCAGAATTTGCAAAGTCTTTCATCAACCTTTTTAAATGGCCTAGCATGTCTTCCTCTTTCAATTTCTAAATCATGGTTGCTTATCCTAAGCTTTGTTAGAGCCGTTCTATGCTTCAAGTTTCTTAAGCGTAGATAGTCTTCGAACTTGTAATTTACTTTAAAATTTCTGTAGGTCCTTAGCTTATTTCTCTGATTGGCATTTCTTCTTGTATCATTGTAAATATCACTGTGCCAATTTTGGAACTCTATGTTGCATAGCCTTTGCTTAAGTTTCTTGCAAATTATTGATGTGTTATCAGCGATAGTGTTTGAGGGGACTAAGATATTTCCAATCCGAGCTTGAGGACTATCTTACTTTTTTTTTGTGTACCAACTTGCGGGTTTATTTAAGAGCCTTGAGTCCAAAAAAGCGTCCACTGCAAGTTTGTCGGTATCGCAGACTTGCAGTTTCAGCCAGAACTTTAAACTACTGGATATTGCTTCTGTTTTAAGAGGAAATCTTCCTAATTCGGCTCGGCATGCATTGTTTGTTGCGTGTTTGGACACTCCTAAAATCCATTTACAGAATTTAATATGTACTTATAGTTCGATAGGGTCTCTGTCTAATTTGTTGTTGGAGTCAACCCCCCATACTTCGCTGAGTCCCGTATAGTAGAATTGGCTGAATTAAGGAGTTGAAAAGTTTGAGCGTTAGCTTTATATCTGTTCTAAAGTGATCTCCCATTTCTTTGCGGAGTTTGAATAAGGCTTTTAACGCAATTTTTTTCAACTCCTATTTAGCTAATTATAAAAGTGAAGTTTCCGAATGCACTAAAGGTTAGGCCCAGGTACTTATATGAGGTCACGTTTTCCAGAGTTATATTATTAAATTTAAAAGTATAATTATTCATGCTTTTCCCCGTGTTATTAAAAATCAAAATATGACAGGGTTGGCAATGCTCATCATATCTTTTAGGGATTAAAATCACAGGTTTAGAATCGCTTAGGGTGTTAAAGCGAAAAAGGTTACATTTGTAGTCAACACAGTATCTTTTAGGGGTGCATGTTAGCACTACGCAAATTTAATAAAGCTGAGAAAAAATATGTCAGCACCAGCACTATATTATATTACCGGTATGGGCAGACTTTGGCAAACTTCAGAGACGCCGTCGTCTTGTGTTTGATATCTGATTGGCTTTCCGTATTTGAATGGTATATTTTAGGGGTCAAACTAAGCTTGAGCCATGCCCAGATTGGTATCTTTTAGGGGTTGAATAAAACTTTTTCTGTTGAGCATCCCCGCCCCTATTATATGGGAGCCCCCCCTTGGGTTATAGTTTTGATCACTTATTTACAAAGTTTAAGTGTGACTTGGATTAGAGTAAAGTATGGAATCGAACTAGTGTATTTGTGTGTTGATTTTAAAATACTGGTATATAATATTTATATATAGGTATCAATTTTGTTATTTAACAAAATAATAAAGAAGCCTTCAGCCATGTTTTATACTATCATATAATACAATGGGCATTTGAGAACATGAGAGAAATATTAAAGCACAAGCCGAAGGCACGTGCTTTCAACATTTCTCAAGTGTTCTCAAATGACCAGAGTGTTTTATGATAGTATAAAACATGGATTTAAGGCTTCTTTATCTGTTTTATAATATAGATTTACATGCACGATGAAAGGAAACCGCCAGTTGAAAACAATAAAACACTGCAAACCATGTTATATACTCTGATAAAACATGGATTTTTAGCCAATCAGAGTGCACAATTACTATTGTATCTACTGTATTCACTCACGGATAAGCCGCACTTGCAGATAAGCGGCACCCCGAGTTTAGAAGCTTGAGTTTAGGAAAAAAATGTTTTTTGAAGAATATCAAGCGTACATTCTAACCTTCAAGGCTTCATCGGACTTTCAAACTGGAGAAAACTCCAATTTCAGCTCTGAAATAGTATAAACTTCATGTCTACATACTTATAGTCATATGATCTATCTTTCCATAGTATTTGTTTACCGAGATCTGTTCATTCGGGTCACTTTTTAGATCGAATTTTACATGTCAACCAAACCAACAATGTGATCTGTTGGCAGAGAGAAAACTGGACACTAGAATTTTTGTTTTCACAAAACAATAGTCAAGAGTAGTTTGCTTCCGTTGATACATGTATCATGTCTAAAAGGATATATGGAAGCTATCTATTGGAAAAAAAACTAGTTACTCAAAGACATTTACCACACGAATACTCAAGGAGAGCGTGGTATTTTCTTGCTCGTGCAGTAACTAACCATCAAAGTAACGGGCCGACGACAACACTGCAACAAGCTTTGTGGTGGAATGGAGATCCCATGTGTGATGACATTTAGTTGCTCCAGAAAAGCAACTGTAAACCATGTTAAAGATCTTTTGACAAAGAAGGTTTAACGGCAAGAATATAACTTACACATGTACATCAAAATGGCTCTATTGAGAGCCACCAAACTTGCAAAAGCAATGATCAGTGCTTAGTTTCTTTTGGTTTTGTGTCAGTGGTGTTTAGTAGTAGACCTTAACTTGCTTGAGTTAACAAAAAATATTTCTGTGAACATTTTAATTTATGTAAACTTACGGAACCTTGTGCAGATGTTCTTGCAGATAAGCCACACCCCTGATTTCAAACCAAGATTTTGGGTAAAAAGGTGTGGCTTATCCGTGAGTGAATATGGTATATATATATATTTTTATTTGAGCTACTATACATTGTACATGTAGTTATCATGTATGCATGCATGCAAATATTCATTAAGGTCGGCATAACAGAGATTCATTAGCCTCTTCGGTCGCTGGCCCAGTGCACAATCTTTTTTCACTACAGAGCCACATGGGAAAAACAGCAACCCCAGTTCATTCTGGTACACCTTGATTTTTTATTGGTAAAAACCAACATACAGTTGTATGCCAGTCTAGAGGAGTCTCTCCATAAGTATGAGCCAAAAATGTTCCTATTTCACTGCCTTTTTCAGACAGCAACTGTAATAGTTATTACGATATACTGACTTATTATAAGTGATAATTATATACTTCTAGTTGATAATTATATACTTCTAGTGTATTCCACCTTGGTCTGTCATGCAGGAGGTTGTGGGTTCAACCCCTGGCTGGACCAACACTCTTAA
The DNA here is from genome assembly GCA_030867875.1 of Actinernus sp. WN-2022. Lineage (NCBI taxonomy): Eukaryota > Metazoa > Cnidaria > Anthozoa > Actiniaria > Actinernidae > Actinernus > Actinernus sp. WN-2022. The sequence goes on along the minus strand of JAOWCC010001142.1, from coordinate 60,192 downwards.
AATAACTGAGTAGAAGGTGCTGCCTTTGTGAAACAATCTCATTCTCAAACTGCAAATGATTAGACCTTCATGTCTCCTTAAGCTTGGATAAGGACGATAAATCCTCGGAGACCTCCATAGAGGGGCTTTAAACCTGTTGAGGTTCTCTGTCCACCTTTGAGCAGTATTATAAAAAGGATATGAAACTTGCCACTAATAACACTGAAAACAGATTTCCACATTCTACCAAATTCAGAGCAAAACCTAATTCTGCCACCTTGAAATTTTTAATTAAGATGCATCCACACCCTCTGTATATATAATTTGTATAAATAATAACATTCGTAGACATTTTGGCTTCCTTTGAAAGCAATAATATTTGTATCTAGCTAGCTTCCAGTCTTTATCTGAAGAATATTCTAATTAGTGCGTGTCAAACAGGGTGTGTTAAATTGACTGTATTTCAGAATAAGATTAGATGAAATAGTCTTTGGAAACCACTGGTTCTGGCAAGTGTTGCTTTGTAAGCTACAAATTAACGTTTGCTGATACATGTATATGATATTCAAGATACATTTTTAAAGTGCCCCTCAACCCCAAAATATTTATTTTATTTTCAATAAGAAGAAGTAATTTTGAGTATTTCTACGAAAAGAAATTTGAATTCGCATTAATCCTTGATTTTTTTATGAGCCTTTAACCCTTTCACTACTAGAGCGGCCAAAAGCGGCCAATATGAAGCATGTACCTGGGAAAAATTATTGCATCAAACCTAGACATACTGGAAATACGATGTTGCGATATTATTTCAAGGGATGAATAACTTCAAAGTCAGAGCTACATTGTATAACAGGGATCGCTCGACTCTACCACTTTGGAGAAAAACGCATTTGATCATTCTTCGTTTCTTCGATTTTCGCGAATTTTGAGGAGCTGAAAATCAGCTTAAAAAAAACTTCCCATTCGCACTTGAAATCAAAAGCAAACACAAAATAACCACTCAGTCGTTACAGTACCTTGTTTAATCTTTCCAACCAGCAGGCTTGTTTGCACAAAATACACCTAGCGACTGTGAAGCATGCTATTCTTAATGCTGCACTTCTCTCTGCCATGTTTTCCTGCTCCCACCTCCAATTGCATGCTGGGTAGTCAACAAAAAACCTTTAAGTTTTACCCCTACAACCGAGAGCGGTGATTTGGACTCAAGCCGTTGCTTTAAAGTGACAAAAACACATCCTAATAGGTTGAGCAGGGGGAAAAGACGACCAACTGCAGGATTTCAAGGATTTCAGTGAAGAATTATTTCATGTGTCTCAAAGCAGAAACACAACAGAAAAATCCTGTGAAACCCCTCACAAGGCCTACTAAAAGCAAACCAAGTACTTTTCAGCCGTCATCAGACTTAATGATGTCCTCAAGCTCTCTGACAGTGGCTTATTTGTCCAAAATTAGAGCACATTTCATTGGAAAACCTACAGAAGAAACCATACTCACCGCCGCCGAGTCCGTAGAATTCTGCCGAATGGCATCATGGGGAAAGTTTGAGCCCTTGGTTTAAAAAGTCAGCAGTATTTAACTAGCCCGGGCTAGCCAAACTGGAACTGAGGGAGGAGGGTTGAGTTAGCACTCTGCATTTCACCAATTGAGCCCTAATGCGTCCAGGAGTGAAAGGGTTAAAGATGACAAAATCCCGTGTGTAGTGGCGCACGTCCTAATTATTATAATGAGTCTTGTGACGTACAGTTTGTAAGTGAAGGAAAAACGTCTGTTTCAGTCGTCAAAATTTATGAAGAGAAGTCTGAGTAGTTGGAAGTAGTGGTCAGCGAAATCGAAAATAAAAAACGATGTTTAAATGCTAAATAGGTGTGTTGTAGGGGGCTGCAGCATCTGTTCAGACACCAATCGAGATATCAGTCTCCACAACATGCCATTCTGGGGAGATGAGAGTTCATTAGTCAGAAAAAGGTGCAAGTGGGTTGCTCGGAAAGAAAAATTCTTCACTTACATAACAATTCTAATGGCAGTGCTTTGCCATCAGATTGCGTTTACAATCGCTCATAAAAAATCAAGGATTAACGAAAAATTCGAAACTTTTTTAGCAGAATTACTCAAAATTATCTTCTCTTTTCGAAAAAATATATTTGGGAATGAGGGGCACTTTCAATATTCCAGTGGCTGAAAATTACATATATAAATATTAAGCAATTTGTAGTGATCTCTGTGTATTCTTATTCTGGAATACAGTAATACACATAATTATTGTACCTGAGTTGTGTAATATGTGTTTATGTCAGGCAATGCCCATGACCAATGGCTGTCGTGATATTACAGTTTTCCCTTCTGTGAAGATATGCTCCACCATTCATGAAAACCCTGAACATTATAAGAAAATAAATTCTAGAAAGTGATTATAATAAATTATACCTTTCCATTTAAGAATTGGTGCAACATTACTGGTTATTGTTTTTATTTTTAAGAACTTGTTTTCTATAAATATATAATGAGTTGAAAGTCAATTAATACCAAACTGACCCTTAAAGGATGTAAGAATCAATAAAATATTAAGTCCTCTCTGGAACCCAATAGAAACACAAAATGTTATTATTTTCCAATTTCTTGCATCCTGCATTAAACTGTTGCTCAGTGTATTTGTGAAATCAGTTTTTATCTGCTGATGAAATTGTGCTGGGAAAAATAAATACCGTAAACACAGGCAGATAACCCACACCTTTTTACCCAAAATCTTCGTTGCAAATCAGGGGTGTGCTTATCTGCGATAACATCTACATGTAGAAAAGGTTCAATAAATTTCCATAAATTAACATAAAAAACAAAAACAAAGTCAGACTGATTAAAACTACACAAGCTTGGTAGCTCCTAAAAGAGCCATTTGTGTTGTTTGTTTCTTGTTCGTTACTTATTCCAGACCCAGCTTGTGCCATTAAATCTTTAATGTTAAAGATATTTTAAGTGGTTAACAGTCGCTTTTCTCAAACAACTAAATGTCACCAGACACAGAATCTCCATTCCACCATAAAGATTTTGCAGTGTCGCTGTTTCCCAGGAACTGCAACAGTTATAATAAAATTCCTCTGCGAGCAAGAAAATACCACGCTATTCTGGAGTACTTACATGGTAAATGACCAACTATTTTTCTGCTGTTTAGTACTTTTAAAGATAATTTGTCGAATTGATTTTCCATCTCTCTATGAGCAATCATTTTTTCCACGATAGGTTACTTCCAGATGTCCTTGTAGATGTGATAACCACGTACGGTAGATGAAAAGGCAAACTTCTCACTGCGCTCCATGTTGTTTTGATTTGTCTTTGAAAGAGCTTCTAGTGTCTTCTAAGAGTTTTCTATTTTCCAATAAAATGCCTGGTAACAAATTATCGACCTTGGACGAAAAAGTACCGTCAAGCAAATGCTATGGAAAATTCTATTTTATATGTGTACAATGTAAGTAAGTATACATGAAGTTTAAACACTTTCAGATCTAAAATTATGGTAAAACTACAGAGTTATCTTGTCGAAAGTTCGATAAGGCAAGGAAGGTGATACAGCTTTCTAATTTTGATTTTCCTGTCAAAATATTTCCCCCAATATTTGAGCTTCTAAACTCGGGGTGCAGCTAATCCTCAAGCATGTTAAGGCATGGTTTGAACATGAAAACGAGGCTACAGCTATTTTCTTGAATAGAGTCACTTGAATTTGCTCAAATCCTAGAACAATGGTGGTTATAACTAATCTCAGTGTTTTTAATCGTCCTAATATAAAATTTTGGTAAAATGTCTATCACGTGACCAACCACGTGATCACAAAAAGTTGAAAATTAAACTAAAAACGGGGTGGTGCATTTGATATTTTAAGTAACGATTTTGTGTTTATTTGATTACACTTGTGGTTGACTTTAAAGATCAGTCCGGAATGGTTGACCCTGATAGACTGTTAAGGCAAAAATATAGAAAACAGGTCACGTGACCTATTCTTGGAACCATTTTTCGCCATTTATAATCCTCTTCAGTGATAAAAAGTCAACCATTCCGGACACAGTCTCATTTCCCATAACAAGGTTAACATTTCGAACCGAAAATCTGAAACAAAACAATAACTTCCGCCACCCCATTTTGATTTCTTTGTTTTATCAGCCTTAAGGTCACGTGACCTTCAAAACACCAAAATACCGATACTTAAATGTTAAGACACACGATTACTGTATTATTCCAAAGTTATAGGGTATTTCATACATAAATAACAAAGATAACGAATTTTTAATGTTTTATCAGAACGGTTCAAAAACCATGCCTTAACATGCTTGAGTCTGCGAGTGCGGCTTATCTGCCGGTATTTACGGTATATACTAGACATATATGCATATACTAGACATACACCCAAAGCTGACCAGATTCTGTCTTTGACAAATTGTGTTGAGCTGAAGTTAATAATAATATTCTTAGATTTACTTTACAGGGTACTATACCTATGTACCAAACATAGCCTGTCACATTGTAATATTCCCATGTTATAGTATCAGGAATGACTAAACTAGCTGGCTGTCATAAGCTATTTAAGGGCATGTTCTATTGTCAGACTGTGTACTGTTCCAGAATAAGAATAGATAGAATAGTGTCTGGGAATAACTGGTTCAGGTAGATTTTGTACTGTAAACTACAAACACTTGCTGACATGATATTCAGTATTATATTTAGTATTCCAGTGGCTAAAAATACAGATATAAGCAATTTGAATTAGTGATCATTCCATACTGTATTATTATTCCATCAATCAAATGCACCCTAGAGTTATTGGAGACAGCTAGCCAACCAGTAACTGCCTTCAAAATAACCCCCAGCCCACATTCTTTTGACAATATGTTATTTTATGCATCAGTTACTTAAGCTACCATTTAAACAAGAAGTTCCGGTATAAAAGGGTAAGCCCTTCCTCTTTTATATGGATGGCAAACTCAAAATTAGAAATTCAATTACAGAGCAGTGAAGAAATTATGTAGGCGGATGAATCAGCCTCTCCTGTTAAAATGCAAAATTTTGAAGGTTTAAAATCAAACAAGCCATCAAAATGTGAACATAGGGAAGATTTTAGGCAGTATTTTATTACTGTTCTACGAACCCTGTGAATTTCACACGATAAATTAAGCAACCAGTAGGGAGCACTCAAGCACAGCATCACAAATGTTCACTCGGCAAAACTGAGTGACAACTGTAGGTGTCAGTGGCCTGGCAATAGCCCTTTTATACCAGAACTTCCTGTTTAAATACATGTATATACGTGTACGGTCACATGTAGCTTCTTTAAGAAAGAAATTAAGCAGTGAGTGTTATGAAAGGAAGTTATAACTTTTGGAGTATATTTAAGCCTAAGGATTATTTTCTTATGAATAAATGTTTAATTATTAATCAATGCAGTAGGCAACATTTGGGTCATGGATCTTTTGGGAGGAGCTACATGTAATTGTAATACTACTCCCTCTAAGGTGAGCTGTACATGATGATAATGGCAGAGATGTTATATCATAATGGTGTGTTTCTATTGTTATCATGATGATAGATGGTAGAGCAGAAGAATAGAACATTAATTTCGATGTCTCCTGGCCTTCATATTTAAGTGATATAAATATATTTATTCATTATAATCAACTGGCCTGAGTTTCTCAAAACATGATTATATAGTGTTAATCCAGGATTAAATTTTAACTGTGGATTTTGATTCTCTTGGTAAAAGGTGTCTTGCTGTATTCTATGATTACAAGTAGAAAGGTACTACTCATTGCTCATCAAACAATAAGTTTCTAATCAGTAGTCCATGGGATAGCAAATCAAACTGAAGATTGCCCTTTATCCTGGGTTTAAGCTTAATCAGGCTCCAGAGTTAAACATACTCGTCTAGCCTTATGTCATATTATTCATTTTAACCATCAGTTAGAAGTCCTCTTCTAATCAGTGCTAGCTGCATGGTGGTTTTCTTTACCTCGACAGTCATAATCTTAAAAGACCTTAGCTTTTAAGATTAAATTTTGATCTATTTATTTATTAAATTTACTTAACTTACACATGACAAAATAGAAACGAAGTATGAGGCAGAGTAAAATAACATGATTTGTTTGTGGTGAGCTATTAGAAATAACTGACAGTGAGTCACGGACAGGTCATTATATTTTGTGATAGCCGAGTTCAAATTGCTGATTCTTGCTATTTAAGAGCAGCTAGTTCAAGCAGATACGTGCAACATCAATTTCTTGAATTCGATAGGCTGTCGAGAGCAGCTGTATATATTTAATTGCTAAACGCCAGTGCCGATTCATGTAATACCCGAGTGCAAAATCATGTAATACATCAGATGTGAGCAAATTAATTTTTTATCCAAATTCTATCTGTATTTCCAAGCTTTTGCAACAATGTAGGACAAGAAAATTATGAGATTCTACATTTACAACTGGAAGAAGTTGAAAAAACTGAAGCAAAATGCTTTGAATAATGACGACAAAAATATGTGGATGAATATTATATTAACAAGTTATAATCATGGTTTTCTCAGGGAATATTTGAGGATTAATTTGAACTTGTGTTGATTCCCAATCTTACGTCACCTCATTAATGCATTATTCTCCATGGTGCCTTTCTATCACAACAACAATAAAATGATCAATATTTAGAGAATATACCATCTGTGAGTTGTTAGTAAAGAAAACAGATATTTTAGACAAAGTGCTAAATATTTCTTCAAATTATTCCAAAGTCGAATGAATTGGATGATGAAATTTCTTCGCAGAAGTACTCCAAACCTTTCAAAGATTCATATGTATAAAAATTGCAAAAAGGGTTCGGGGCACTTTAAGCCTGCAAAACCTCAATAAAATCCAATTGAAAGCTATATGAGAGAAACAGCAGAAACGGATTCAGTCAAATCTTGGCTTCGGAGAATCTAAAATTGATTGTTTTTATATAATTATTTGTAACATGGCACCAACCAGCTGAGAGTTCATGATGGTTGCTTATATATGAATTAATGGCTTTGATTGTGGAGAAAAATAAAACAAAAGTGCTGATGTCATGCTTGATATTGGAAACTAATTAAGTGCTTAAATTTACAAGAGTGAAAAATTGTCTGCATAGCAGGCTGCTATGATTACCTCACAAATAATGTACATGTAATGATTTCTAGAATTTGATTGGCAGAGAGCAGCGATGCAAGGGTAAGCATTACCTTGGGGTTAAATCACTAACCTGAGGGTAAACTGTACAGATTACAATATTACAGATTTAGCGCTATCCTAGGGATAAGGTTACCCTTGCTTCGAACAACTGGGCCCAGTGCCAAATCGTGAAATACCAGTGCCAAATCTTGTAATACCTGCAGTAAATATATTCAGGACTCATGAATTTGATTGAATGTGAGCCGGTGTTCTTTCCATGCAAACTTCTGCAACAATGTGTAACAATAACAGACAGAGAATTCCACATTTACAGTTGGAAGAAGTCGAAAAGCAAAGTCAGGCTTTGAACGACAAAAAGCACAAACGCAATTGAATATTATTAACAAGTGAATCATATGGTTTTCTTCTGCAATTTTGGATTGATATGAACTAGTGAGATTTTCCTAGCTCATTCGCCCTACGGGCTCATGCAATTTTGGTATTCTTTGAAAAACTCACTCGTTCAAATTAATCCCCAATTGCACTCAAACCATGCATGTTTAAGCTATATATATAAAGTTAATTGCTCATAATATAACCAGATGGGTTTACATTATTTAAAGTAACCAAAAACGTTTTCCACCAAAAGCTCCAGCAGATATCTAGATGATTGCATTCAGAAAGACTTTTCTTGAAAACATAATACATTTTATTATTGTTCAATACATATCCCTGTAATTGCAAGAAGCTTAGTCTTGTTGACATGTCAGTCTGGGTGTGGGATCTTTGCTTATAATCAACTGCTTAGCCAATCTTATAAGAGCCAGTTAACTTTTAATGAAACTACTGTTCTGACAGGCATAGTCCCTATGTGTCAAATATGTCTGGCATTTAGTCTCTAACCTTTAAAGGTGTATCTGTCAATCGAATTCTCTAAAACAAAACTACAAAAATAACTCCCTGAGATTAAAGTGGATTACAAAAGCTAATTCTAGAAACTTTATTTCGGATACAGCTGAGATCCTATTTCAAGGTGCTCTCAATTTCTCTTAAAAGTAGTAGTTTTAATCGACTTGAATCTTTGCCATCCTTCATCAAAATTGTCTCAAATTGTGTGCAGTATAGTTATTTTTGCTGTGTGTCACGAGAAAGATGATCATTTGGGGGTGGAGTACATAGCCCCTTTAACTAACTCCTGAACTTGCCCAAAATACACCTGCATATGATATTAGTCAAGGCCAGCCAATTATTTATTCTTCTCAAAGTAATCTATTCTTCTGTAAATTAGTTATTTTCATGGCAGTGTGGACCTGAGATTGCTGTTTATTAACTTTGTAGAGGATGAGTAATGAGTCAAAGACAACACATTTGTGATTCTCAGTCAACCTGGTAGTGAAACAACTCTCTGTGATAGGAACATATGACACTTCTTAGCAGCTTTTCATGAATAGCAATTAAGCCCACAACAAGATTTACATGTAATTGATCTTTTTAGGCATTTGTTTGCTTGCATGAGGGCGATAGTCATATTAAATGGCTTTGTGGCTTTGTAAAATTCCTGACCACAACTTCATGATAATTGCGAAATGGAATATCTAAATTGGATTACTTTAACACCTGCGGAATTCACTAATAACCAACATGCTGTATAGTTTAAATATGAAAACAATGTCTCTTGCCTTATGATTTAGGATATTCCTATGTTTAATCAATAGAGTATGTCATGCTAATTTGCGACCCAGTCCAGTTTTGTGAACAAGGTCAGAACTTAATTAATGTAGTGTGGGTGTTTACAAGGGGACATTAATGTCTTATTTGTTTCTTGGTTTAAGATGTCTGTGATCTTTGTTAAGCTTTTCATTCTTTGTTGGGGTGTGTCACCTTGGTTTCAAAACTCGACCCTATTTCAGACCAAAATATATAATTTTCCACACCCTTTATCAGACCTCCACTTAACTGCCTTTAATCACGTTATCTAACCCAATCATGTTTTTCGCTGTGGTCAACTGCCGTGGTCAACGTAAACATAACGAGAAACTAAGAGAAATCAACGAACATGTGCAGTCTCATAATCATACTCTTTTCCACACTAAAAAGACAACCTTTATTATAACCCTATTTCAGACTAAAACAGCTCGAAAAACACCCATATACCTTATATATGGGAGTACCCCCCTACCCCGGGTAATTGTTAAGCTTTTCATTCAACCATTTATGGGGGCATCACTCTTCCACCTCCCTGCATCACTAAAACACTTTTATAAAGAAAGCAATTGCTCCAGTAAATTTAAATTACCTGTAAAATTAAGGTTACCGGATACCTTCAAAACGAAAAAGATGGGCAATTTTTTTTTCGCACAGAAATGTAGTTTTAGTAGTAGATTATCATATACCAAAAACTCCGTTAAAAAAAATATATTGACGGAGAGTTTTTAACCGGAAGTAAAATGTTCTGTTTGATTGACAGCAGATCAATAAACACATGACAATTAAAGGAGCAGTGTCACGATTAGTATTCATGCCAAAAGTTTTGAAAATGTGTCAGGCGGACAAGAAATCAAAAGATGTGACAGAAGTAGAAGTCCGTGAATAATCCGCTTACATCGGCGTATTTGCACGATATCTCGAGCCGAAATTGCTTTAAAACTATACTTCAGTATTATATGGTTAGGTTTGATGTTATATTTTTATAAAGCAACATTTTATTTATTTCAATAGAAAGGGAAATTTGCAGCGGCGCGTGACATAGCGTGATTTTGCTATTGTCTATAACAACCAATCAGAATCGTGACACTGCCGCTTTAAGTGCTCACTCGCCCGTAACGACGGTGTGGAAAGCTAGCGCATATTAAATTCATGTTTACGTTTATTGAGAAAAGTTTTTTCACACACAATAGAGTTGTTCATTGTCCTGAATTTCAGGACGTTGATACACCTAGAAAGACCCCAAAAAAGGCTCTGCGAACTCAATTTTGTAAGACTTGCGGACTGTTTGATATGCAGGCGGCTAAATTGTGTGACTGTTTAGCCAGTCCAGTAAAATGTACAAGTCGATGTTCCAACATTTTTTTTTTTTTTTTCAGTGAGCGTTTAGCCAGGGCTTAAGAGAGAATGTATAGATGGTTTTCACTCAATCCCCAGAGATTCAAATGACAAAGGGCATGGCGGCCATGGCGGCCATGTTGGTGTACCTAACAAAAGAAGCTAACGAAGAATCTATTGTTAAAGGTACACCAACATGGCCGCCGTGACGTCATGTGAAAACCATCTATTGAAAGGATTATTGTTTTGCTGTAGTTCATTGTATTGTGGGGTTAGGGTTCTTTGTATTTCAGGGTATTGTTTTGCTGTAGTTCATTGTATTGTGGGGTTAGGGTTCTTTGTATTTCAGGGTATTGTTTTGCTGTAGTTCATTGTATTCTGGGGTTAGGGTTCTTTGTATTTCAGGGTATTGTTTTGCTGTAGTTCATTGTATTGTGGGGTTAGGGTTCTTTGTATTTCAGGGTATTGTTTTGCTGTAGTTCATTGTATTCTGGGGTTAGGGTTCTTTGTATTTCAGGGTATTGTTTTGCTGTAGTTCATTGTATTCTGGGGTTAGGGTTCTTTGTATTTCAGGGTATTGTTTTGCTGTAGTTCATTGTATTCTGGGGTTAGGGTTCTTTGTATTTCAGGGTATTGTTTTGCTGTAGTTCATTGTCGTTGGTACACATAGAATGAGCCCTTTTTTGTGTGCAATACCATGAAAATCAATGTTGCAAATCAATTTGTGATTGGCTAAATACCACCTACATGTGCAAGTTTCAGTGGTAGAGGTGGCTGAGTTATAAACATTTGTTCATCACGAAAAATGTTGGATGAAAATGTTTTAACAGTCATTTTAATAGAGACGGCTAGACGATAAAACCTGTTCATCCAGCACTATATTTTGAGCGTTTAGCCGGAACTTTATGGGAAGAAAGTACATGCCCGGACATAAATAACCCTCGAGTCGAGTTGATATAGCTGCTTCAGTTTTAATTCAATAGGCGTTTTGGAATTTCCACTATTTTGTCCCGAGTAGCACGGAATCTCTCGAGACCTGTATTCTGATTGCACCCATAATACTATATTTCAATTGTTTTTGTACTGCACTTTCAAAAGTTAAGGTGTTTACTATTGTTGGGTAGGCCAATACTGTCGCTCATTTCGAGAAGTTCCACCCGACCCCATTTTGTTACTAAAAATAACTAAAAATGGCGGAAAGTTAAAAAATCGTATTTTAATAGGCAATATTCGTATTCTCACGGACGAGCTGGAACGAACACTCAATGGAGGCTCGTGCGGGGGAATTCGCTAAAAACTATTTAGCATTAGAAAAGATTCCCCCGCATGAGCCTCCATTGAGTGCTCGTTCCAGCTCGTCCGTGAGAATACGAATATTGCCTATTGAATGAATATATTTCACTTACCTCTTCAATTTTGAAGATCTTGACATGTGCGTTCAGAAGCAACCATCAAATATGTCACAAATGTGAACTTAAACATTTGGCGCAAATTCGTGAGGTCATTTCCCAAAACCATATGCATTTAAAAAATAATCATAGAAATTGTTGGCATGAGGAGAGCTTTTATGTTGTAAAGTTGGACACAGATTTAAAAACTAAAACTGTAGAAACTATATGAACCCAGCTATTTGAGGGTCATTTGCGGCAGCCATGGGTTGGTTCAAGTTCAAGTTTATTTTCACTGTTCAGTTTACAATGTTGGTCGTAAGGTGGAGGCATTGGGACGTGACCTTTATAGGAACACAATATTTTTGACTGCTAAAATGCAAATCTAGTATTGGTGCGTGTATCCAATTCATTGTTTTATCACTAGCTGGCCATTTAGGTTAGAAAAAATGTAATCAAAAGTGTTGGACCATTCGATGCGCTCCTAAAGACAGGAATCTCTCAAAAGACTTCAACGTGAAACTCAAGGATCAATCACGGTTTCTGGGAAACCCCCACCCCTCCCCCACACTTTACCCTAACCTTTAATGGTAATCATTAATACAATAATTCATATCCAAGGGAGGGGTGGGTGGGTAGTTTTCCAGAAACCGGGATTAAGCCAAACTCGAACCCGAACCATACCAACAAATTTCCGGGTAAACGACGAGCTCTCGCTCATCAAGGGCTTGGTTTACATGTAAGCAAGATAATTTTTGCGAGGTTTATATGGCTGTCATTCCTGTAAAGCAACATGATAACCACACTTGTACTAAGAGAACATCCGCATGCTTGATTAGTGTCCAGTCCTTTTCGGCCAAGGGCGGTCGTAAAGTGAAACAGGGACGTGGGGACATGACCTTTATAGGAATAACACAATGTTTTTGACTGCTAAAATGCAAATCAAGTATAATAAGTGTGTGTATTCACTGACAGCTGGTCATTTACCAACCTCGTTCCCAGAGGTCTTTGCGCGCATAATCGAAGATAGTAGTACAGGCTAGTGGGATTTTCACTCTGGTTCCTTCCCAGGCTCCTTTAGGGGGAGTGGAAACGAGGCTGTTCCAAATGGCGTCGGTTCGACTGGTCTAGAGTTCCGAAGGACATATATTAATAAGGAGGGAGCTTATTTCAAATTTCTTCAAGGAGTGGAGGGGTGCTTAATCAGAGAAATACGGTATTAATAGAAAACTGAAATGATAATGGTACACTGACAAAGGTTTGGAGTAAGAATACAGGAAATAGCGGCACAATACAAAGTGTCACGACCTGGGAATTTAATCGGTAGAGTACTAAACTGGTAACCAATCTTTGGATCAACGCTTTTTGCCGAGCCGGCCTGTACCGCTCGAAACGAGCCACAGCATTGGCTTACCCAACAATACAAAACACCCTAACCTTTAGAACATGCAGTACAAAAACAATAAAGCTACAGTATAATGGTGCAATCAGAATACAGTTTTCTAACGGTACTGTATTGACTATTTTTGTCCGTCTTAGTTATTGGAAAAAAAGCCAGGCATGGTGTTTTTTAAAGCCTGGTTTTTACTAGCGATATAAGTAACAGCAACATAATCAGACGCAGTGCCGTATTTATCATTAGCAGTACTTGTTCTATACTTCAAAAACTCATGCATAATTAATGACCATTTTGTCCAATCAGATGAAGCAAATAACTCGCGTACATGCTCTTTTATACCCGGTGAAACGGAAGGGTCTTTTTGCAATTTTTCACTGTACGAGTGTGCCCCTATATAAAACTTACTTTGTTCAACAAAGGAAAAAGGCCTCAACCACGAATCTTTATAAAGTTTCACTCATACAGTGAAACTCCTTAAAAAGACCTTTATGGGGAATCCCAGTTCATAAGATGAGACTCAGATTGCTCAACCAACGGGCAAAGTGCAATGACTCGACGAGCTAGAAAAGAAAGGCCCCTTGGCTCACAGTTATTCATTCGCAACCGGCATACCATCATGGGAACCAAATTTTCACTCAGTATTCCAACTGCGCATGTCATGTCTGTAGCCATAAACAAGTAATTATTCCCTTTTCATTTAAATTTCTGAAAGGTATCTTTTAGAAGTAACGTTTTTAAAGCCGTTCAATAAACTTGCAGTACGTGTTTTATCAGATCTAAAAACATTCTGGCTACGCCCACATGTTAAACCTGATAAAACACTGCTGCTCGATTAAGCCTGGTTTTCACTAGCGACGCAAGCGCAAGAACAAGAGTCCTTATTTCACAGTGAAAACGAGCTCGACGCAAGCGCAAGCACAAGAGTCCTTATTTCACAGTGAAAACGAGCTCGACGCAAGCGCAAGCACAAGAGTCCTTATTTCACAGTGAAAACGAGCTCGACGCAAGCGCAAGCACTGACGCAAGCACAAGCATCAAAAATTTTCCTTTTCCTTGTGCTTATGCTTGCGTTCGCGTTGTGCTAGTGAAAACGGAAGACAACTCTAGCACAAGGGAGTCTTTGACAGCTAATTACGTTTGACCAATCAAAGCTGTTCGAGCACGATGGCTGCCATATTGGATTATTGGCCGCTACACAAAGAGACGAGTGACCAGCGAGTGTTGCGCTCATTGCACCGTTCGTTTTCACTTGACGCATAGAGCAGGTTTCAATTGAGTGTCGAAAGTTTTCGGTGATTGCTTTGGTTTTGCGTTTACTTAGCTTTGCTATTGGCTGTGAAAATATTTTGTAATCAGTCAGCGAATCAAATTCCAGAGTAAGACCAATCGTGGTTTTGGTTTTGGTCCGTCACGCCATCAATCCACGATTGCGTTTACTTTTCCTCCTGATTGGTTGCTTTCTCATGCCAGTGAAACCAATCGGTATTCACTTTAGTTCGTGATTGGTTCGTTGTAATTGCTTTGGTTTTGGTTTTACTACAGTCAATTGAAACCTGCTCTATCTCTTGTGCTTGCGTTGCTAGTGAAAACCAGGCTTTATTAAACATTACTTACAAGTGTGAGATAAGAACAAGCGCTGCAAATGATGTGTGCATTACTCAGGAATTTTGTTACAATTTACAATATCTGTGCATTGTAAATTGGAATGCAATCACGTGGTTGTAATGGATGGCCAACAAAACTTCATTTATTTAAAGTCACTTGTACAAGATTGGTAGTGTAAAACCTGTTTGAAAATGCTATTTTCCAACTCGAATCGGTTGTCGATTTTCTGTAACAGCGTTTTTGAAGTTTGCTTGCCATCCAGTAAAGCCTTAAACCCATAGGATCACAAGCTCAATTCATTGGTTGTTGAAGTGATATATCAGCACGTGACTGGTTCCAGTAAAGCCTTTCCCATGGGATCATGAGCTCAATTAATTGGTTATTGAAGTGATATATCAGCACGTGAATGTTTACTACAAAAGGGTTATTCAACGCTCTTTGCGAAAACATTGAACAGCAGGAAACAGAACGTAATCGGACCAGTGTCCTGTTATGTTGAAAATCAGACATTGTTGCGAAATGCTCGGTCATAGTCTGCTGTCCGACAATCTGTGCTTTACTGTGTCTGCGTATGTTGCTTGTGCTTAGGTTTGCCACTAGTGTGAACCAGGCTTTACTGTGTCTGTGTATGTTGCTTGTGCTTATGTCACTAGTGTGAACCAGGCTTTACTGTGTTTACATATGTTGCTTGTTGTTATGCTTGTGTCGCTATTGTGAACCAGGCTTTACTGTGTTTACATATGTTGCTTGTTGTTATGCTTGTGTCGCTAGTGTGAACCAGGCTTTACTGTGTTTACATATGTTGCTTGTTGTTATGCTTGTGTCGCTATTGTGAACCAGGCTTTACTGTGTTTACATATGTTGCTTGTTGTTATGCTTGTGTCGCTAGTGTGAACCAGGCTTTACTGTGTTTACATATGTTGCTTGTTGTTATGCTTGTGTCGCTAGTGTGAACCAGGCTTTACTGTGTTTACATATGTTGCTTGTTGTTATGCTTGTGTCGCTAGTGTGAACCAGGCTATACTGTGTTTACATATGTTGCTTGTTGTTATGCTTGTGTCGCTAGTGTGAACCAGGCTATACTGTGTTTACATATGTTGCTTGTTGTTATGCTTGTGTCGCTATTGTGAACCAGGCTTTACTGTGTTTACATATGTTGCTTGTTGTTATGCTTGTGTCGCTAGTGTGAACCAGGCTATACTGTGTTTACATATGTTGCTTGTTGTTATGCTTGTGTCGCTAGTGTGAACCAGGCTATACTGTGTTTACATATGTTGCTTGTTGTTATGCTTGTGTCTCTATTGTGAACCAGGCTTTACTGTGTTTACATATGTTGCTTGTTGTTATGCTTGTGTCGCTAGTGTGAACCAGGCTTTACTGTGTTTACATATGTTGCTTGTTGTTATGCTTGTGTCGCTATTGTGAACCAGGCTTTACTGTGTTTACATATGTTGCTTGTTGTTATGCTTGTGTCGCTAGTGTGAACCAGGCTTTACTGTGTTTACATATGTTGCTTGTTGTTATGCTTGTGTCGCTAGTGTGAACCAGGCTATACTGTGTTTACATATGTTGCTTGTTGTTATGCTTGTGTCTCTATTGTGAACCAGGCTATACTGTGTTTACATATGTTGCTTGTTGTTATGCTTGTGTCGCTAGTGTGAACCAGGCTTTACTGTGTTTACATATGTTGCTTGTTGTTATGCTTGTGTCGCTAGTGTGAACCAGGCTTTACTGTGTTTACATATGTTGCTTGTTGTTATGCTTGTGTCGCTAGTGTGAACCAGGCTATACTGTGTTTACATATGTTGCTTGTTGTTATGCTTGTGTCTCTATTGTGAACCAGGCTTTACTGTGTTTACATATGTTGCTTGTTGTTATGCTTGTGTCGCTAGTGTGAACCAGGCTATACTGTGTTTACATATGTTGCTTGTTATGCTTGTGTCGCTAGTGTGAACCAGGCTTTACTGTGTTTACATATGTTGCTTGTTATGCTTGTGTCGCTAGTGTGAACCAGGCTATACTGTGTTTACATATGTTGCTTGTTGTTATGCTTGTGTCGCTATTGTGAACCAGGCTTTACTGTGTTTACAAATGTTGCTTGTTGTTATGCTTATGTTACTAGTGTGAACCAGGCTTTACTGTGTTTACATATGTTGCTTGTTGTTATGCTTGTGTCGCTAGTGTGAACCAGGCTTTACTGTGTTTACATATGTTGCTTGTTGTTATGCTTGTGTCGCTATTGTGAACCAGGCTTTACTGTGTTTACAACATATGTTTGTTGTTTTTTTGCTTGTGTCGCTATTGTGAACCAGGCTTTACTGTGTTTACATATGTTGCTTGTTGTTATGCTTGTGTCGCTAGTGTGAACCAGGCTATACCAGGCTATACTGTATTTACATATGTTGCTTGTTGTTATGCTTGTGTCGCTAGTGTGAACCAGGCTTTACTGTGTTTACATATGTTGCTTGTTGTTATGCTTGTGTCGCTATTGTGAACCAGGCTTTACTGTGTTTACATATGTTGCTTGTTGTTATGCTTGTGTCGCTATTGTGAACCAGGCTATACTGTATTTACATATGTTGCTTGTTGTTATGCTTGTGTCGCTAGTGTGAACCAGGCTTTACTGTGTTTACATATGTTGCTTGTTGTTATGCTTGTGTCGCTAGTGTGAACCAGGCTTTACTGTGTTTACATATGTTGCTTGTTGTTATGCTTGTGTCGCTAGTGTGAACCAGGCTATACTGTATTTACATATGTTGCTTGTTGTTATGCTTGTGTCGCTATTGTGAACCAGGCTATACTGTATTTACATATGTTGCTTGTTGTTATGCTTGTGTCGCTAGTGTGAACCAGGCTATACTGTGTTTACATATGTTGCTTGTTGTTATGCTTGTGTCGCTAGTGTGAACCAGGCTATACTGTGTTTACATATGTTGCTTGTTGTTATGCTTGTGTCGCTATTGTGAACCAGGCTATACTGTATTTACATATGTTGCTTGTTGTTATGCTTGTGTCGCTAGTGTGAACCAGGCTATACTGTGTTTACATATGTTGCTTGTTGTTATGCTTGTGTCGCTATTGTGAACCAGGCTATACTGTGTTACAACATATGTTGCTTGTGTTATGCTTGTGTCGCTATTGTGAACCAGGCTTTACTGTGTTTACATATGTTGCTTGTTGTTATGCTTGTGTCGCTAGTGTGAACCAGGCTTTACTGTGTTTACATATGTTGCTTGTTGTTATGCTTGTGTCGCTAGTGTGAACCAGGCTATACTGTATTTACATATGTTGCTTGTTGTTATGCTTGTGTCGCTAGTGTGAACCAGGCTTTACTGTGTTTACATATGTTGCTTGTTGTTATGCTTGTGTCGCTAGTGTGAACCAGGCTTTACTGTGTTTACATATGTTGCTTGTTGTTATGCTTGTGTCGCTAGTGTGAACCAGGCTATACTGTATTTACATATGTTGCTTGTTGTTATGCTTGTGTCGCTAGTGTGAACCAGGCTTTACTGTGTTTACATATGTTGCTTGTTGTTATGCTTGTGTCGCTAGTGTGAACCAGGCTTACTGTGTTTACATATGTTGCTTGTTGTTATGCTTGTGTCGCTATTGTGAACCAGGCTTTACTGTGTTACATATGTTGCTTGTTGTTATGCTTGTGTCGCTAGTGTGAACCAGGCTTTACTGTGTTTACATATGTTGCTTGTTGTTATGCTTGTGTCGCTAGTGTGAACCAGGCTTTACTGTGTTTACATATGTTGCTTGTTGTTATGCTTGTGTCGCTATTGTGAACCAGGCTTTACTGTGTTTACATATGTTGCTTGTTGTTTATGCTTGTGTCGCTAGTGTGAACCAGGCTTTACTGTGTTACATATGTTGCTTGTTGTTATGCTTGTGTCGCTAAGTGTGAACCAGGCTTTACTGTGTTTACATATGTTGCTTGTTGTTATTGCTTGTGTCGCTAGTGTGAACCAGGCTATACTGTGTTTACATATGTTGCTTGTTGTTATGCTTGTGTCGCTATTGTGAACCAGGCTTTACTGTGTTTACATATGTTGCTTGTTGTTATGCTTGTGTCGCTATTGTGAACCAGGCTTTACTGTGTTTACATATGTTGCTTGTTGTTATGCTTGTGTCGCTAGTGTGAACCAGGCTTTACTGTGTTTACATATGTTGCTTGTTGTTATGCTTGTGTCGCTAGTGTGAACCAGGCTTTACTGTGTTTACATATGTTGCTTGTTGTTATGCTTGTGTCGCCTTAGTGTGAACCAGGCTTTACTGTGTTTACATATGTTGCTTGTTGTTATGCTTGTGTCGCTAGTGTGAACCAGGCTATACTGTGTTTCCATATGTTGCTTGTTGTTATGCTTGTGTCGCTAGTGTGAACCAGGCTTTACTGTGTTTACATATGTTGCTTGTTGTTATGCTTGTGTCGCTAGTGTGAACCAGGCTTTACTGTGTTTACATATGTTGCTTGTTGTTATGCTTGTGTCGCTAGTGTGAACCAGGCTATACTGTGTTTCCATATGTTGCTTGTTGTTATGCTTGTGTCGCTAGTGTGAACCAGGCTTTACTGTGTTTACATATGTTGCTTGTTGTTATGCTTGTGTCGCTATTGTGAACCAGGCTTTACTGTGTTTACACATATGTTGCTTGTTGTTATGCTTGTGTCGCTATTGTGAACCAGGCTTTACTGTGTTTACATATGTTGCTTGTTGTTATGCTTGTGTCGCTAGTGTGAACCAGGCTATACTGTGTTTACATATGTTGCTTGTTGTTATGCTTGTGTCGCTAGTGTGAACCAGGCTATACTGTATTTACATATGTTGCTTGTTGTTATGCTTGTGTCGCTAGTGTGAACCAGGCTTTACTGTGTTTACATATGTTGCTTGTTGTTATGCTTGTGTCGCTAGTGTGAACCAGGCTATACTGTATTTACATATGTTGCTTGTTGTTATGCTTGTGTCGCTATTGTGAACCAGGCTTTACTGTGTTTACAACATATGTTGCTTGTTGTTATGCTTGTGTCGCTATTGTGAACCAGGCTTTACTGTGTTTACATATGTTGCTTGTTGTTATGCTTGTGTCGCTAGTGTGAACCAGGCTTTACTGTATTTACATATGTTGCTTGTTGTTATGCTTGTGTCGCTATTGTGAACCAGGCTTTACTGTGTTTACAACATATGTTGCTTGTTGTTATGCTTGTGTCGCTATTGTGAACCAGGCTTTACTGTGTTTACATATGTTGCTTGTTGTTATGCTTGTGTCGCTAGTGTGAACCAGGCTATACTGTGTTTACATATGTTGCTTGTTGTTATGCTTGTGTCGCTAGTGTGAACCAGGCTTTACTGTGTTTACATATGTTGCTTGTTGTTATGCTTGTGTCGCTAGTGTGAACCAGGCTTTACTGTGTTTACATATGTTGCTTGTTGTTATGCTTGTGTCGCTAGTGTGAACCAGGCTTTACTGTGTTTACATATGTTGCTTGTTGTTATGCTTGTGTCGCTAGTGTGAACCAGGCTTTACTGTGTTTACATATGTTGCTTGTTGTTATGCTTGTGTCGCTATTGTGAACCAGGCTATACTGTGTTTACATATGTTGCTTGTTGTTATGCTTGTGTCGCTATTGTGAACCAGGCTTTACTGTGTTTACATATGTTGCTTGTTGTTATGCTTGTGTCGCTATTGTGAACCAGGCTTTACTGTGTTTACATATGTTGCTTGTTGTTATGCTTGTGTCGCTAGTGTGAACCAGGCTATACTGTGTTTACATATGTTGCTTGTTGTTATGCTTGTGTCGCTATTGTGAACCAGGCTTTACTGTGTTTACATATGTTGCTTGTTGTTATGCTTGTGTCGCTATTGTGAACCAGGCTTTACTGTGTTTACATATGTTGCTTGTTGTTATGCTTGTGTCGCTATTGTGAACCAGGCTTTACTGTGTTTACATATGTTGCTTGTTGTTATGCTTGTGTCGCTATTGTGAACCAGGCTTTACTGTGTTTACATATGTTGCTTGTTGTTATGCTTGTGTCGCTATTGTGAACCAGGCTATACTGTGTTTACATATGTTGCTTGTTGTTATGCTTGTGTCGCTATTGTGAACCAGGCTTTACTGTGTTTACATATGTTGCTTGTTGTTATGCTTGTGTCGCTATTGTGAACCAGGCTTTACTGTGTTTACATATGTTGCTTGTTGTTATGCTTGTGTCGCTATTGTGAACCAGGCTATACTGTGTTTACATATGTTGCTTGTTGTTATGCTTGTGTCGCTATTGTGAACCAGGCTTTACTGTGTTTACATATTTTGCTTGTTGTTATGCTTGTGTCGCTATTGTGAACCAGGCTTTACTGTGTTTACATATGTTGCTTGTTGTTATGCTTGTGTCGCTAGTGTGAACCAGGCTTTACTGTGTTTACATATGTTGCTTGTTGTTATGCTTGTGTCGCTATTGTGAACCAGGCTTTACTGTGTTTACATATGTTGCTTGTTGTTATGCTTGTGTCGCTAGTGTGAACCAGGCTTTACTGTGTTTACATATGTTGCTTGTTGTTATGCTTGTGTCGCTAGTGTGAACCAGGCTTTACTGTGTTTACATATGTTGCTTGTTGTTATGCTTGTGTCGCTATTGTGAACCAGGCTTTACTGTGTTTACATATGTTGCTTGTTGTTATGCTTGTGTCGCTAGTGTGAACCAGGCTTTACTGTGTTTACATATGTTGCTTGTTGTTATGCTTGTGTCGCTAGTGTAAACCAAGCTTTAGGGATAAAAAATAACTGTATAATGAAGAGCAAAATTCAAAATGTGCTTTATTGTTTACAGGACCCTCGTTTACGAGAGTCTCTAAAGATGGGAGGTCAAGAAGACGACTCATTACAAAACAAGACAATAACTATTGTACATGGTATAAACATGGTGGATGTAATCTACGTGAACTTTGTGTCTGGATCAGCGGCAGTTGTGCGGCAGTGGACAGATGCACTCATGAACATTATTCACAACTTACTTCAAATTAATGCTTGTCCTACAACTTTTCTTAAAAAACAGTAAGTATTTTCCATTCTAGATGTATTTCAGTAAAATAACTTCAGTGTATTACGTCAGTAACAAGTACTATGATTGGTTGAACCATGTTTACCACCTTTTCCAATTGGTTCACCCCGGCGTTCTTGGGTTGCAACATTCCTAAGGGAATATAATCACAAAAGCGTAGCGGCCATGTGGGTTGGAACAAATGTCCAACCAACATATCCGCCATAAGCTGCATGGCAAGCACAGGGGGAGGGAGAATCAGAAGAGAGAAAGGGGAGAGGAGGGGAGGGGAGGGAGAATGGCGCCAATGCACTCTGCGGCAAAACGTTATGCTCCGCTGACCGAAAGAACAAAGGCTCTAGGTTTCAAATACAACTTTCCGAGGGCTTAAACGTTTTTTGTAAATAATTTTATAACTTATTAAACTCAGAGAATTACAAATTAAGAAAACTCCAACCTGTTAAAGTCTTAGGCTTAGCTTTTTCTTGTATTTTTCTTGTTTTTCGCAAAACATTGCACATTAGAAACGGGTGATTGCCTCTGTTTTCGTTTAGTTTCGGCGGGAAACGCGTAACGTTTTGTGGTGTGCCGCCAATTCAACACACCTACTAATAGCATGCGGTAAGATAATTTACGTCTCATGTATACATTAAAAAGTCATTGATAGCGTTTATTCCACAAAAGAAATAGAAAGTGTTCTATCTGTGTTACGAGAGGGTTATATTAACAATTGTGTAAGTTTGTTACAACTTAACATCTAGTTCAGTGTGGAAATGAGCCCATTGACGGAACCAATTTTTCATTAACTCCAGGGCCCGGTTCCTGAAAGCCCAATTAGCGCTAATCCTGGATTAACTCTCAACAAAACATATTAGTTGTCATGGTAATTAACCCTGGATTAGCGCTAATCGGGCTTTCAGGAACCGGGCCCAGGGCTCTAACTTGCGACCGATCGGCACTTGCGACTAAAACCTTTCCGGCCGTTTTCGTCTAAATAAATGAATAAATTAATGAATAAAATGTTCATAGATATTTTATAACTTTTCAGCAAAATCATGCACCATTTACCTTCATTTTGCCATTTTTATTTCCCTTTAATCAAGAGACACGAACCTTCGCTCAGACGCCATTTTAAAGCGGTCTCTTTTCAAAATATATCGCGTGCGCAGATTTTTGTGGTAAGACCGCTGGATTCTGTGTTTCTTTTGCGACTAAAAATTGCGAACTAGAACTTTTGTTTACTCAGTATTTCTCATTGCCCCAAACTTTATAACTCTCTCCTAACACGGAAATGTACACATTTCTTAAATATTCTTCCCCTTATCCTCCCTTTTTCCCCCTCTGTACCACTACCGGTACATGCACCAAAAAATAAAATAAAAAAACTAAGAGGAAAAGGAACCTATTTTTTTCATTAGATGTTTTAACAAAAAAATTATCCAGTAATGAGAATCAGGGGCGGATCCAGGAAATGCAGAAATAGGGGGCCGTAAAAGTGCTGCGAAAGCCGAACCTCGAGTCATAAAAGCGCGATTAGCTAGAGGGTTGCGGGGCTCAGCCAACGAGGCCTCAGCTCCCCTAAAATCACCCCAGAGAATGACATGGTACTATGCAGGTCTCTGTTCTTATTGCTTATTGTTTTCTTATTTTTCAACAGATATACTAAAATTTGTGTACAGACTAATCCGGAAGGAAAGATCTTAGTAAAAAAGTAAGAATTCAGTAGCTAACTTGAAGTATAAGAAGCAGTAGTAGATCTTTGGTCATTATGATTACGAAGCGACTACTGAAACTGGGGCTGCTTAGACAACAAGAATTAAACACACAGCAGAACGAAAATCAAGCATTCCAAAGTATAAATCCTAGCATATCCACGCAATTTTCTTCATTCAAAAGACTTCAGAACTTGTGCACATGATGTGCCCATTACCGGGTCGAAGCTTGACACTGATTGGTTCAAGTAACCTTAAGTTGGAATGCTTTGTTTTCGTTCTGCAGTTTGATTGGTTCTCGTTGTTTCAGTATCCTTTCTAGCAGGAGTAATACTGCTGGGCCCAGGATAGCACTAAATCTAGACTGATAGCACTCAAAACTTAGCATGACATCATTCGTGTGGATTAATAAATAATGCGTTTCAGTACGTAGTAAAGTTTTTACCGGCTCCGCGCTCCTATCGCAATTAGCAGGAATAGTATACTATTACATAACACTTGCCACTCACGCTCATTGTATTAAGGATGGGAAAACATGTGATTGAGCGTAAGCGGAGAGAGATGTGGAATAGTTACGAGAGTCGCACAACACGGATTTCTAACGGGTTGGGAGGGTGGGCCGTCAATCCACTATCCTCTCTCCTCTCGCGCTGCTATGAAGACTGAACGGAGAAGGAGGATCCGACGGTACTTATAACCATCCCCGGGGAATCACAAGTCCATAATCATGTGCTCACTATGTTTATTTAACCATATTTGGTGTGTTTATGCTTCGCGCTTCGTTTGCGAGCGTTAAGAATAGTATACTATTACATAACACTCGCCACTCACGCTCATTGTAATAAGGATGGGAAAAACATGTGATTTTCGCGACACCTCACTTTGTTGTGTCTTACAAAAAACTGAACTGAACCAGACTCCCCTTCTCTCAGAGAGGCCATTTATGGGCTCTTAAAACCCCAATCTCACATCCCAACCCTCATCCCTTATCCCCCGAGTTATTTAAGTCATTAATCCATATGGGGAAGTTTCGTTGCGGGATCTGTTGGAAAAGCATTCGAAACGCTTAAGTTTATTAATGTCTTGCCAATCAGCTTCCCTCGTAGGGTCTCGTAGACCACCTTAAATATTGTGCTTTGTCATGCTGCGCATCGTGTGCCGCATTCTTCAGGGCGTCGAGAAGTTCGAGCGCGTCGTATTTATTGAATTCTGGTGTCGGTCTCGAGGTGAGATTATTGATCTTAATCAGGAGGTTATTCACTGATGATGCCGTCAATAAATCAAGGGCGGTTTTCATTGTATCATATTTAATTTGCAGGCCTGAATTCTCTGCACAATTAATGTAATCTTTGCACCATTATTGCCAACAACCGTGGCCAATACATTTCCGTGACCATATTTAACCGTTATTCGTAGTCATCTAGTAGAACATTCCTTCTATAAAATCACTCCACACATAAGTGCAATCTCTGCACAACCGTGGCCAATACATTTCCGTGACCATCGTTGACCGTTGTTTGTAATGATCTATCAAAAGTTTCCATCTATGGAATCACTCCACAAATAAGTGCATTATTTGCACAACCGTGGCCAATACATTTCCTTGGCCATATTTAACCGTTATTTGTAGTCATCTATAAGAAGTTTCCTTCTATGGAATCACTCCAAACACAAGTGCAATCTCTACACAACCGTGGCCTATACATTTCCGTGACCATCGTTGACCGTTATTTGTAATGATCTATCAAAAGTTTCCATCTATGGAATCACTCCACAAATAAGTGCATTATTTGCACAACCGTGGCCAATATTTTTCCGTGGCCATATTTAACCGTTATTTGTAGTCATCTATAAGAGGTTTCCTTCTATGGAATCACTCCACACATGAGTGCAATCTCTACACAACCGTGGCCAATACATTTCCGTGACCATCGTTGACCGTTATCTGTAGTGATCTATTAAAAGTTTCCATCTATGGAATCACTCCACAAATAAGTGCATTATTTGCACAACCGTGGCCAATACATTTCCGTGGCCATATTTAACCGTTATTTGTAGTCATCTATTAGAAGTTTCCTTCTATGGAATCACTCTACAAATAAATGCATTCTCTGCCCAACCGTGGCCAATACAATTCCGTGACCATATTTAACCGTTATTTGTGGTCATCTATTAGAAGTTTCCTTCTATAAAATCACTCCACAAATAAGTGCATTCTCTGCACAAGCGTGGCCAATACATTTCCGTGGCCATATTTAACCCTCGTCTGTAGTCCTCTATTAGACGTTAATGAATCACGCCACAAATAAATACATTCTTTGTAAATTTTAGAACTGAGAATAGTGATGCAAAAAGCTATCACTAATGTGTAAGGCATGCAATTCAATTTTATTTTAAATTTCACGCTTCACTTTTCGCAATTTTCATTCGCGCGAGCAGTGCAACAAGAAACTCGACAAGGGATTCTGCAATCCACCTACAATCTTCGTCAATCTTCGAATGATCAGTTATTAGTATTTCTTGCCTGAAGCCAACTACCCTGGGTACCAGTCTCCAAGCTCCACTCGTTTACTTTTCTATTTTCAATTGATCACTCTTAAAAGAGAACTTTCTGAATAAACAAGCTAATGAACTAATTAAGATCTAAAACGGCGGGAAGTTTTAAAAAAATTCTTAGGTGTACGATGTTTAATGACCTGATTAAATTTATTAAAAAAACTTTATTCAGTGCGTTGACATGTACTGCCTCTATTTTCTGAGGCGGGGAAATTTCACTAGCGATTTCGCCCCCCTGGGGGAGGGGGGTGGCGAATTCACTGGGGGGGGGGGGATTCACTGAGGGAGGGGGGGGGGGGGGGGCGATTTCAGTAGCGATCTCGCCCCGGGGAGGGCAAATTCACTTGCGATCTCGCTCCAGGTGGGCGAATTCACTAGCGATTTCACCCCGGGGGACCGGAATATGTATATACAAAAGGAGACAAACTATGCGAAAACCATAATACTCAACTAAAAGAGAAAAAACAAATGCCGCATGAAACAAGGCATACGAAGCCAAACCTATTTGTAACTGGCAAAGATATTTACATGTCACCTCAAACTTCTCATCCGCTGTCAAGACTACTTGTCCAGCTCCAGCGACTTGTCCGTCCTGCTCCAGCGACTTGTCCGTCCAGCTCCAGCGACTTGTCCAGCTCCTGGTACTTGTCCAATTCCTGGTGGTTGTCCAGCTTCTGGTACTTGTCGAACTCCTGGTACTTGAATCGCAGCCTGTCTTCGAGGGAACTGAACTGGTTGTGCCATGTAGTCGCGTAGAGAAATTTGTGTTGTGTAGCAGTAGATCCACTATCCTCTCGATGTCTAGCGTTGCTATGAAGACTGAACGGAGGAGGAGGGTCCGACGGTACTTAAACCATCCCCGGGGAATCACAAGTCCATAATCATGTGCTCACTGTTTGGTGTGTTTATGCTTCGCGCTTCGTTTGCGAGCGTTAACAATAGTAGGGACTGCTAGCAGTCTATGCTAAATCTGTAATTGTAATCTGTACAGTTTACCCTCGGGTTAGCAATTGTTCAAAGGTAAGCACTACCCTGGGGTTAAATTACTAACCCGAAGTGAACTGTACAGATTACCTACATATTTAGCGCTATCCTAGGGATAAAGTTAAACTCGCTTCGAACTACCGGGACCTGCACAACCGAACAACTACTCACGTCGGCCTAACCTCACCATACGATAGGCAACTAGTTCCTGTAAAAACTAGTGTTGGTCTGCGTCGGTGGGGAAGATAAACACTGGTATATAATCAACTAAAGTCGATTGAGGTATGCTAATTGCCGTGGAAAGCGAGTAGCAGCTGACGTTTCGAGCGCTAGCCCTTCATCAGAGCCCTTCGTCATTTGCTCTGACGAAGGGCTAGCGCTCGAAACGTCAGCTGCTACTCGCTTTCCACGGCAGTTAGCATACCTCAATCGACTTCAGTTGATTACATACCAGTGTCTAACCTCACCCTAGTTTTTGAATTGGTTAGGGTACCTTTTATGGTTTGGGTTAGGGTTTGCATTAAAGATTGGGTTTGTATTGAGTGATTCCTGTCTTTAGGAGCGCATCGATTTATCGTTACTTAAAAGTTACTTGGACTTCTTTTCCCTCTCTAATTGACTGTGCAACGACGGATATAAGATAACGGAGGGAAACTGAGAAGAGTGATTTTTGTCTTAATTTACTGGACTATTATTTTAAGTTTCTACTGAAGGGATCTTTTGAAAAGATGCTTAAAAATGTTGACATCTCCAAAGCCTTTAAGCCTCGTTCACACTAGTGATGCAAGCATAAGCAAAAGCAATTAACATACGTGAACGCAGTAAAGCCTGGTTCACACTAGCGACAAACATAAGCACAAGCAACATACCTGGACACAGTAAAACGTGGTTCACACTAGCGACATAAGCACAAGCAACATATGCATACGCAGTAGAGCCTGGTTTACATTAGCGATATAAGCATAATCACAATCAACATAATTATGCAGACACAGTAAAGCCTGGTTCACACTAGTAACATAAGCACAATGACAATCAACATATGCAGACACAGTAAAGCCTGGTTCACACTAGCGACATAAGCATAATCACAATCAACATAATTATGCAGATGCAGTAAAGCCTGGTTCACACTAGTGGCATAAGCATAAGCACAAACAACATACGCAGACACAGTAAAGCCTGGTTCACACTAGTAACATAAGCACAATGACAATCAACATATGCAGACACAGTAAAGCCTGGTTCACACTAGCGACATAAGCATAATCACAATCAACATAATTATGCAGATGCAGTAAAGCCTGGTTCACACTAGTGGCATAAGCACAATGACAATCAACATATGCAGACACAGTAAAGCCTGGTTCACACTAGTAACATAAGCATAATCACAATCAACATATGCAGACGCAGTAAAGCCTGGTTCACACTAGTGGCATAAGCACAATGACAATCAACATATGCAGACACAGTAAAGCCTGGTTCACACTAGTAACATAAGCATAATCACAATCAACATATGCAGACGCAGTAAAGCCTGGTTCACACTAGCGACATAAACATAAGCACAATCAACATATGCAGACACAGTAAAGCCTGGTTCACACTAGTAACATAAGCATAATCACAATCAACATATGCAGACAGTAAAGCCTGGTTCACACTAGTAACATAAGCATAATCACAATCAACATATGCAGACACAGTAAAGCCTGGTTCACACTAGCGACATAAGCACAAGCAACATACGCCGACACAGTGCTGTAATTGTGATGATTAATTATGGCACTGCATCTGCGTATGTTGATTGTGCTTATATCGCTAGTGTGAAGCAGGCTTTACATGCGTTTGCATTGCTAGTGTGAACCAGGCTTTACTGCATCTTCGTATGTTGCTTGTGCTTATGTCGCTAATGTGAACCAGGCTTTACTGCGTATGTTGCTTGTGCTTACAATATACAATACAATACTTTATTTATCCACGTTACACGTAAGAGCTTTTCACAAACTCGTTCTAATGTGAACGTGAAATTAAAAAGTCTAAATTGAACAGAATATATATCTTAATTATAAACCCTATATAATAATAATACCTTTAAAATATATCTAAAAACTATAATTTATATTAAAAATATGACGTGATTATAAAACTACTGAAACGAGTCAAAGGCTATCGCAAATAATACATTTACAAGTTAATATTTGTGCTAAGTTCTACCTTCGCTAAAGCGCGTTTAAATTCGTTGACATTTGAAGCTTCTCGTACCTTCGTAGGTAATTTGTTCCATAGCCTGCTAGTTATATAGGTAAAAGATCTATGCATCCATTCTAAACTAAAATTCGGTTGAGCTAATTGGTACCACTACCTCTAGTATTATAGCGTGTATTTCCTAATTTAAAAAAGTCTCCAATATATTGTGGCCCATGTTCGTTGAGACATTTGTAGAGAAGAACTACGGATTGACAGCACCTTCGGTTACTTAAAGTTGACGTGTTCGTAAGCTTTAGTATATTTTCATAGGATAAAGATTTAGCATATCCTAGTAGCGTCCTTAAAATAATATAATAGTTAGCATCCTCTAGGCGTTTGGATTGAACCTTACCTATACCAATAAGTATCGGACTGCAATATTCAAAATGAGGGACAATAAATGTCTTATACAACTGTATCATAGTGTCTGTGGGTATAAAACGACGGATAAGTGCAGCAGCTTACGCGTAAACCTTCCTAAGCTGATCTGTGATGTGGTCTTTGAATGTAAGCATTCGATCCAGAGTAACACCTAGTATATTTAAAGAATTGTTGAGCTCTATGTGACAGGCATTCAATTCGATATCGTATTCGTATTTACAGGGCCCAATGCCAATCGCCTGTGTCTTGCTATCATTGCTTATGTCACTAGTGTGAACCAGGCTCTACTGTGTCTGTGTATGTTGCTTATGCTTATGTCACTAGTGTGAACCAGGCTTTACTGCGTCTGCGTATGTCGCTTGTGCTTATGTTGCTAGTGTGTACCTGGCTTTACATGCGTTTGCATATGTTGCTTGGGCTTATGCTTAGGTTCTTAATGTGAACCAGGCTTTACTGCATCTGCGTATGTTGCTTTGGCTTATCCTTGCTTCGCTCGTGTGTTTGTTTGCTCTTACGCTTCTGTCACAAGCAGTGTGAACCAGACTTTCCTAGATGAATGAACTTGGCCAAGCTTTTATCTCGTTCTCAGATCGAGTTCATAACATGGGTTTACGTGTCCTAAGCAGTTCTGATAATCACGTTTGCTATCTGTTCAGTATTATCAAGTACATATCAAGTTCAAGCAAAGAAGACAGAAAAAGAGTCCAAGATGCTCTCCAGTCTGTCATGCTGCCTCATAGCAAAGTAAGTAAACAGTGCCACTTGAGCGGCAGTTAGCATACTTTATCATCGCTTCCCCTACCCACCCCCGACCCCAAATCCCTCTACGCTTACCTGACTAAAGTTTCTTTTTATGCAAAACAAATAATGACTTGAAGAACAAAGCACACTGAATCCACTGGGAGATGCCACCTTTATTTGGACAACATTGAGTAACATGACCTGTATTGGGACAACATTGAGTAACGGGACTGTATTGGGACAACACTGAGTAACGTGACCTGTATTGGGACAACATTGAGTAGCATGACCTGTATTGGGACAACATTGAGTAACGTGACCTGTATTGGGACAACTGAGTAATATCTGTATTGGGACAACATTGAGTAACATGATCTGTATTGGGACAACATTGAGTAACGTGACCTGTATTGGGACAACATTGAGTAACGTGACCTGTATTGGGACAACTGAGTAATATCTGTATTGGAACAACATTGAGTAACATGATCTGTATTGGGAAAACATTGAGTAATATTATCTGTATGGGGACAACATTGAGTAACATTACCTGTATTGGGACAACATTGAGTAATATCTGTATTGGGACAACATTGGATAACATGATCTGTATGGGGACAACATTGAGTAACATTACCTGTATTGGGACAACATTGAGTAATATCTGTATTGGGAAACCATTGAGTAACATGATCTGTATGGGGACAACATTGAGTAACATTACCTGTATTGGGACAACATTGAGTATTATCTGTATTGGGAAACCATTGAGTAATATTATCTGTATTGGGAAACCATTGAGTAATATTATCTGTATGGGGACGACATTGAGTAACATGACCTGTATTGGGATAACATTGAGTAACATGACCTGTATTGGGACAACATTGGTTCCATTATATGTATTGGGACAACATTGAGCAATATTATCTGTATTGGGACAACATTGAGTAGCATGACCTGTGTTGGGACAACATTTATTCCCTTGACCTGTATTGAGACAGAATTGAGTAACATGACATTTCAGTATTGGGACAACATCTAAAACTTTGCCCTTTTACCAGTACCTCCTATACTCTGCTACAGGATTTTATATCTGATTTTCAGCATGGGAAAATATAAGGAAGTTGGTTATGTTTTGATTCTTTGTTCACCACAAAAATTATAAAAATTATAATATTGATTATATATGTATAATTATTCTTTCCTTTCAGAATGATATCATTAGTCCAGACAAATTTACCTTTGAAATATTCTGGGAATTCTACAATCGGCTTTGTAACAGACAAGATATTGACACAATTTTTACCGATATGTAAGTACTGAAACTTCTAGAATATCTTGACTAATTCTTAGGTTGCACAGTCGAGTCACCTACGCCATGTTTATTGATTTCGTCACAAATATCTGTTGGGCTTCTCCTTGTTCGTTCAACAAACGTGGCTGCGACCTATTGGATATTTGAATTTCCGGCGATGCATTGCAACCCAAGAATTAAGATGGCATTTCTGGTAACGAGAAATGCTGAGGGAAAGAAACTGAATAGCGTTGCAGTGACATTTCAAGTGTCTGTGAATCGCATGGGACTTGCGGCAGAGTTATGCCCGATTTTATCAATTGCTTCGGTTTGGACGGCGGCGTTTGGGGTGAGTGGGACTTGTTTTTCCGACCATTTCTGCGATAATTGCTAAATCATAATGAATTTAGCGACTACTCTGGTATTCCGAAACAGTTCATAACATGGAAATACTTCTTACTATTTACAATCTTTGCAAATTAAAATAACTTTTTGGGGGGGGTAATCGTATTAATTTCTTAGAACATTACAAATTTTTCAGGGTTCGATCTACGGAAACGAGGCTCTTTCTAACAGAATTTTTCTCCCAACAGAGGTACAAAAAAGAAGCCATACATGGTGACTGGACAGCTCGTCGATTTTATCAACAACAACCAGAGGGATCCTCGCCTGAATGAGATCCTGTATCCGTACTGTAATGAAGAGAAGGCAAGGGAGATTATCGACAAGCATGAACCTAACGAGGATTTCCTCAAGAAAGGTGAGCGCTGTGACAGACGACCATTACATCTAAGTCTTACTGTCATCGCCAATTATCCACTACTCTAAAAACTAGCATATCAATCAAATGTCAATCAGAGCCAATCAGAGCCAATCAGAGCCCGTGTTTTGTTGTGGCCAATGTCTATAAGCCAATCAGAGTGTGTGTTTTATCGTTGTTATGGAAAAGCTAAATGAATAATTTTGTCCCTCCGCATTTATCATGAGAACCTATGTGGTGCTTCTCTATTTGTATAGTAACATGCTTTGTTTTCCGTTCAGGTCATTTCTCAGTGCAAGGGTTAACAAGATACCTTATGAGTGACGACAACGCAATAATCTACCCTGATAGGTTGTCCTTACACCAGGATATGACGCAACAACTAGCTCATTATTTCATTAATTCCTCCCACAACACATACCTCACAGGTAAATTGACAAACCTCTCATTCTTATCTCACCCCTACCCCCTCCCCTCTTGTGTTGTGTAATTAGGGGCAACACTGACGTCATACGATCCAAGATGGCGGCGCGCAGGAAGTTCCAGAGTTCCTCAGGAGAGGAATCGCTCACTCATTCCGATTGGCTAAAACTACATAGATTAGCAGTGGTTTTAAAATTTAAAAATTTGACAGCAATTGACTGACGATGGTTGCTTAGTGTAGTGGTTGCGCCGTTTGCCTTACGAGTAGGAGGAGCGGGATTCGAGTCTCAGAAAATCTCCAATATTTTTACCTCACCATTTTCTTGAGACGTTTTTCTTGAGAACCCTAGCTCTAGGTGGGTAAGATCTTGTTTACTGACCGGTTAGGTTTTTTTTATGGTTCAGGGTAGGGTTTTAGTTAGTTTATATTGTCATTTCATGAATTAATTAAGTGAGCGATTCCCCCCCATAAGGAGCTCGTAGGGAATTCAAATGAGATTTAAGGACAGGAAAATCGGTCCATATTAAACTGACACTAGTGTACAACTTACAGAAGATGACGAACACGGCAATAGTTTAGGCATCCAGGAACATATTTGAGAATAAAAATAGTTTTTCAAGCCGATTTTCACTTTAATTTTTTTAACATTTAAAATCGTTACAAAACTATTTCGAAACGGTAGTATGAAACATTCTCCGTGTGTAAACGCGGTTAACTGACAAACGCCTTAAAATTGAATTGACAATGCCCTGTACACACAAAGAGGCAGCACGTAGTTTCACCCACAATCCTATACATGCGAAAATCTTTAAATCCGTTAAAAAATAACGGTAGATAGTTTTTAAATCTTAAACACAAGCCAGTACAAGTGCTGTTGCCAAAGACACTGTCATTTAAGGGAATAGAGGATTTCTACGTGTTAGGTTCGCAAGGGATTGTGGGTAAATGTACGGCCGCCATATTGTTCGGTGCGGCGGATCAAGGCCAGCCCGACCGATTTTTATATGGAAAAGTAAAAAAAAAAGATTGAAGAATATTTTCATAGCTGTACCTCTTTTCCGAGCTCTCGTTTTAGTTTCTTGCTTTTCTCATGCGAATTGTCACTCCACAACTAGTAGAGGAAAAGTCGTTGGGGAATACCTAAACGTTTTAACGCGATTTTCAAGCTGACTTAGTAACCAGGCTTTACTTGGTTCCAGACCAGTTTTTTCTCCTTTTTTGGCCCGACTGACCGACCCACTCACCATCACGAGAGAGAGGGCGACGAAACATTTTATTGGCCTGACAAATAGCCGAAATTTTAACTGACAACTGACGAAATGTGAATTTACTGACAGGTGACAAATTGGAGATCCAGCTTTGAAATTCAACAAAATAATGCTAATTCTCGAAGGTAACCTTTAAAATGGCATTCTTAGCGGTTAACTGACAACTGACCTTTGTATACCCTCATTTAGATTCTCATCTAAGGGACTGTTTACATGGGGGTGAATAACCCTAGCACTAGGACCCGCAACATTACAATACAACGAAGATAGCGCTAGGGTCCACCTCCCTTCATGTAAACAGGCCCTGACATATTAGCTTTATAACGTGCTTTCACAGGTCATCAACTAACTGGTAAATCGTCCGTGGAGATGTACAGACAAACCTTACTGGCGGGTTGTCGGTGCATAGAGCTCGACTGCTGGGATGGTAGAACAGAGGACCAGGAGCCTGTCATCACACATGGCATGACACTCTGTACTGAGATCTCGTTTAAGGTCCGTACCACATTGTATTCGCTACCTACAGCATTGCATGCAATGGCAGAGAGTAATAATTGGGTATATACTTCATGGTAGTGTTTCGTTCCATATAGTCCCCCATGCATAATCATTTTCTCTACTGTTTTACAGTATTATGCAGGGAGACTATATGGAACGAAACACTACCATGAAGTATATACCAATAATTGACTTTTATTATATGGCTAGGTAACGTCTTAAAGTGCCTATAACCCTTCTTGCAGTTTTTATAGCTATGAACCTCAGAAAAGTTTTGAGTACTTCTGGGAAGAACGTTTTGCTTTTCATTGAATACTCATGTTCTACGCTTGTTTGAAATCGTGAAAATGAGAACTGTCCTGACCCATGACCGCGTAAGTAAAAGCCTGGGTTGACGTCATCTCATTTATGCATTATTCTCTATGGCGCTTTTATATCACAACACATAGATTTA
Source organism: Actinernus sp. WN-2022 (assembly GCA_030867875.1). Lineage (NCBI taxonomy): Eukaryota > Metazoa > Cnidaria > Anthozoa > Actiniaria > Actinernidae > Actinernus > Actinernus sp. WN-2022. The sequence goes on along the minus strand of JAOWCC010001142.1, from coordinate 25,263 downwards.
TAGAGAATATACACAGTTTGCGAGTTGTTTGTAAAGAAAAAAAGTCATTTTAGTCAACATGTTAAGTATTTCTTCAAATGATTGCAAAGTTGAATTAGTTATACTACTCAGGAATCGACCCAGGCTTTGACTTATGCGATAATGGATCACAAAAGGTCAAATTTTCACGATATCAAACAAGCTGTTCCTGGCTGTAATCTTTGTTTAGGAGCGAGTTTTACTCTTATGCTCATTGCTTAATTCTCTTCTCTGTTAGGATGTCATCGAAGCTATTGCCGAGTGTGCTTTCAAAACCTCTGAGTACCCGATTATTCTGTCATTCGAAAATCACTGCACGTAAGTACCTCTACATCAGGGACTGTTCGTTAATTACATCGCAGGGGTGGTGATTTTTCGGTTACTAAATAAATTCCCTACCCCAGCCCTTCACTTCACAATGTGAAGTCAAAATACCCCTTCCCCCCAAAAAATAACTTGGGCAAATATAGCTTGGGCTGCCTATGGCTAAACCGCAGATCGAATTGGAATTTAGCGCGTTGGTTTTTGTGGAGGGAGGAAAACGGGAGAACCCGGAGAAAAACCCTCGGAGCAAGAGCGAGATACCAACAAACTCAACTCACATATGGTGTCGCGTCCGGGAATCGAACCTGGGCCACAGAGGTGAGAGGCGAAGCGCTGAACCATTGCACCACCCCAGCCCCCCGGCCCCCCGGCCCCGTCATCAGCGTGCATGCCCTTTTAATTTTCCTTCTTGCATGTCAGTGAGGGGAAATGCATGCTGATGAGGTAATTAAATGTCCCTGAACTGTATTACATCATATATAAGAAGACAACATAAATTATGCTATTTACAAAGCCTATACTACTTATACTAGTACAATAAATATTATAATCGATTAACAAACAAATAATAGCAAAATCACCCCCAGACAATAAAAAACAAAACATCACTAAAATAAATAAATACATAATAATCAAGAAAAGACAATAATTTATGATAAAATGTGACTGATAAAAAAAACATTTCTAGAGTTACAGATGCAATTTATCGCACACTACAAATGTGCCCCATGCGATCTTGCTCTAGAAATAACTTAAACACCTTTTGGTATTAAACTGTTCCAGTTTGAGTTCACCTCGATCTCGTAAAATCTTACAGCCCCTGCAGTATGAGTAACTGATATCTTTGTTTCGTTCTTGTGTCAGTTCCAAGCAGCAGATGAAGATGGCATCGTATTGTGTCAATATTTTTGGGGACATGCTGTTGAGTAAACCACTAGACGACTTTCCGGTAAGTGGTTTGATCTTCTACTTGTGTTAAGCCGGGCTTTTTCATTGTCCAAACGGTTCGAGCGCCTGTCACAACCCATCTCCTGTTAGGACGCAATTCACCGGTTTGACACCTGAAAGGGTTTCAATCGCGAGGACCAATCAAAATTGGGTCGAAAGAGTAACAGCCAATCAACTTATAGCACGTGAAAACCAATTATTTTCAGCGCGCGCACTCGACAGTTTCTAAAAAACTCTATCTAAAGTGGGTGCACTCTTCAAAGCTGTAAATCTGAAAAAAGTCTGAAAAATAAACTTATCGTAAACGAAAATACAAAGAGGTTATTACACGGAAAGTTGTGTAATACAGTTGGATATTTTTACGAGTCTTTTATTTTTTCGAGCTTGAAACACGAAAAGTTGTATTACACAACTTTTTGTGTAATAAATTGTTTATTATACGACAGCTAACACGAACAAAATTTTTTTGTTTCGCTTACCTTACTGCTCTGTTTGAAGAAAATCTTGAAGGAAGAAATCTCGAGAGAAGAAACCTCTAAGCCTCAGTTGAAGTCCAATGTCGGTGGCGGGCGCGCACTGAATTTTTTTTTTCGCGAGCTAAAAGCTGATTGGTTGTTACTCAAACAGCCCCATTTCGATTGGCTCGCAAGCTTATTAAAACCTGTTAAGTGTTGAATAAACCTGTTCGCGACCTGTGTAATACGGTCTCATATTTGCACTCGTTTAATCCCGTATTTGCACTCGAAAACGCGAAGTCGTATAATAAAGCAGTATTACACAACTTTCCGTCTATTCTCCAACCCTTGTGCTCGCGTTACAATGCCTGCTACGTTACTTATTTGTGTATTTGTGGCCTTGAGCCAATCATAGGAGCGAGTAATCACAAGTAACTCGTAAATGGCTTCCCTGTTAGCCAATGACAAACCAAAGCAAAACCAAAATCAATTTGCGTTTGGTTTTACTTTAGAATCTGATTGGTTGGTTTACTTTCTCAGCCAATAGGAGAGCTTAGTAAACGCAAAACCAAAACACTTCCGACACTTAATTGAAATCCGCTCTAAAACCAATCACAAATTACTTCAGTTTATACACACTATGCATTACTTGCGCGGTCACAACACGAAAAAGAGGCCGGTAGGTCCTCTGGAATGTTGAAGTTGAAATACTAGCAGGAGGTGTGCAACGTGTTCAACATGATTGTTTAGTTGAAAAATGTTGCTAATCTGTCCTCATTTATCCTTTTTTTTTTTATAGTACAACCAGCCAGGCGCATAGCAAATTAACGGCATTGTTTCACTGAACGTTCGTTCAGTGCATTTCACAATCTCCCCGGGCGCTTCAATTTCAACATTCCAGAGGACCTACCGGCGTCGTTGACATGCTAGTTACCAGGCCTTATGCATAGGGTCTATGCTTGGCTAATTTCGTTTGTTACTTGCTCCGTGATTGGCTAAACCGCTCTAACAACACTGATATGGCTTTTGTTTGTGTCCATTGCCAGCTCGAGGAGGGTAAATCCTTGCCACCACTAAAGTCATTGATGAGAAAAATTATTATCAAGAACAAGAAGCGAACAGCCAAACGAGAAGAAAGTGAGTTGTCAAATAAATATTGTATTTGTTTCTTCGATGCTGGAATAAGTGTTTAAGGAGGCATTAATAAATTTCGTTCCCAGAGCCCGCGCGTTTTTCGGCCAGCGGTGACCAAACGATTGGCGCTTGCCAAAAGATCGCCGACTCTGAGAACGAGATCAAGTATTTTAAAATGCGCTGCAAAATCCATCTGCGCAAAGTTGGCAGAGTATGTATGGAATAGACCTAAAAAGTACTCACGGTCGTTTGAAGCAAGGATAACTTTATCCCTACGATAGCCCTAAATCTGTAATTGTAATCTGTACAGTTTAACTCGGGTTAAGTGCTACCCCGAGTCGGGCGGGGTTAAATTGCTACCCTTTCTGGCGAACAACCGGGCGATGTATAACTCTAGGACCAATACCCCCAATTTATTTTGCAGCTAACAGTCACGTGCTGATATATCACTTCAATACTGGATGGTAAACAAACTTTAAAACACTGTTTTAGAAAGACCAGCATTCGATTGGAGGTGGAAGTTAGCATTTACAAACAGGTTTTGCTAATAACACTACCGATCTCGTACAAGTACCTTTAAATAAATGAAGTCAGATATGTTTTGCCGTCCAGTACAACCACGTGATCGTATCCTGAAAAAGGCTCTTTTGTTCCTAGTTGAGCCATAGCATTGACTTGCCAACTGTCCCTTGTGGAACTGTCCCGGGTTGTATTAGACTGTCTCGCATCGCCCTCAACATTTTCATTGAGTTGTGTTATTTTTCTTCGCTTTCAAGGAAAGAAGGCTCTGCTCGCAGGATATAATAACATAAAAGAAATAAAAACGCATATTTCTGTGGCGTAAAATTATCAGAAATGTTCCCAAGAATGCATAAAATGGCGTTTGAGCGAGTCGTTCGACTTCCATTCCCTTCTCCGCATATAAAGTATGCAGTGTTGGCAAATCTGAGTTGTATCCACATAAAAGCCAACTTCTGTCTTGTTAATTAACAGCGGTCGATAATGACAGCACACAGAACACGGCCGCAGCAACTGACAACACCACAGCGGTGGCGGCAAACAACAATGCTGAAGGAAAACCTGAGGTCAACGGAGAGGTGGACAATAATGATAGCTCGGTAATCTACCAGTTAAAGTGCCTATCACCCTTTTGCAATTTTGATAGCTTATGAACCTCCGAAACGTTTTGAGTACTGTGAGTACTGCTGTGAAGAAAGTTTTGGTTTAAAGTGAATACTTTATGTTCTACGCTTGTTTGAAATCGTGTAAATGTGACCTTTCCTGACCCATGACCGCGTAAGTAAAAGCCTGGGTCGAAACCTGGGTAGACGTCATCTCATTAAAGCATTATTCCCCATGGCGCCTTTTTATCACAACAACATCGATGCATAGAAAATATACAGTCTTTGAGTTGTTAGTAAAGAAAAAAGTCATTTTAGTCAACATGTTAAGTATTTCTTCAAATGATTGGAAAGCCGAATTAATTATATGACGTCAAGCTGACGTCTACCCAGGTTTCGACCGGCTTTTACTTACGCGGTCATGGGTCAGGAAAGGTCACATTTACACGATTTCAAACAAGCGTAGAACATAAAGTATTCACGTTAAACCAAAACTTTCTTCACATAAGTACTCAAAAACTTTTTGGAGGTTCATAAGCTGTCAAAATTTCAAAAGGGTGATATAGGCACTTTAAGGCACGTTCGTTTAAGGGTCTATTCTGGAATAAGAATGGCCAGAATATAACGTGTATAAGTGTTCGTTTGGGTCTATTCTGGAATAAGAATGACCAGAATATAACGTGTATAAGTGTTCGTTTGGGTCTATTCTGGAATAAGAATGACCAGAACATGTATAAGCGTTCATTTGGGAACTATTCTTAAGGCCCGTTAAAACGGATGCAACATGTTGGCACAACATCATGCAACATTGTTGGATGCAACATGTTGGATCCGTTTGAACACCCTGTTGGACGATGTTGGATGATGTTGGACAATGTTGCATGAAGTTTGAAACTAGTCAAACTTTTCATCCAACATCGTCCAACATTTATTTTGTTGTCGTGATCGATGAACCATGTCCCAACATGTTGGATCCGTTTGAACGGCTTTCCCAACAATGTTGGACTCGCGCACGCGCACTTCATTCGTCATTCGCGCTGTATCCATGGAGATTTGATTTTGTTTACTAACAGACGATTAGGCGATCATTTCAATTTGTACCATGATGGCGGAGAGTGAAGTACTTTCAGAAGATTTTGAGCAGGAAAACAGGAGCAAAACTCCTAAAAATGTAAAAAGGAAGGCTGTAAACACAGGGAAAGAAAGTGCAAGACGAGAAAGTGGTCAGACGCCGAAGTTGACGAACTGCTAGATCTGTTAGAAGAGAGAGAGTGCCTTTGGGACGTATCACATCAGGAACAAGAGAGAAAGGGCCTACGAAGAGATGGAAGAAAAGCTAGATATAACTATCTCAGACATAAAAGCCAAAGTAACATGCTTACGAGCTCAACTCGACCGAGAAATCGCGAAGACGAAGGCGAACGTAAACAGCACCGGAATCCTTTGCGATATCACAGTACTATCCAACATGTTGGACGATGTTGCATCCGTTTGAACAGGTCTTTATGCTGGAATTCTTGGAATGCATTCTGTGTATTCTGCTCCTGGAGGCAGAATAACCAGAATATTCTTATTCCGGAATAACGATATTAATATCCCAAACGAACGCATCCTAGTCAGTCATTGTGATGTATCTAACAAAGCTGAATAACTAAGGCGCATGCGCGAGAGGACGCGAATACGGCGGGAATTTTGCCGTACAACATTCTCGACCCCAGACCCTTATTTCTTCGAGCGTGCGCAGTAAGAAATAAGAGAAGGGTCTGGAGTCGAGAATACAATACAATATTCTTTATTTACAGAGGGAAGACACATTAACCTTACATAGTTATCTAACATGCGGCCCTCTATGTTACAAATAAAACGTAATAAAAAGGAAAGAAAACATAGCACGAGCTACAACATTACAAGATATAATGAGTAATTGGAATCAATATAAAGAGAATTAATATGAAATAAAATCAAAAACAAATATACCTACTGCCGCAGCATGTGGAGGTGGGAGCAGTTGCCCCAGGCAGCAGAACAATATATGAAATGGTTATGGATGCATGAATTATAGAAGCGCAATGCACATTCATAGGTGAGGAAAGGCTTAATGCGACGGAGAAGAGACAGTCTACTTCTGATGATGGCGCAGATGTTGTCTACGTGGTGTTCCCACAGCATGAAACTGTCTAAAGTGACGCTTAGTATCTTGGCGTGGTCGACCTGCTCGATACTGTTACCGTCGACTACCACATTTAATGTAGAGCAAGTTAGCGTACTGAATTTCTGAGAGGAAGTTACAAGTAGAGTCTTGGTCTTAGATATGTTAAGTGCCATTTTGTTTTGCCTTGTCCATGAAGACGCAGCTAAGGCGACTTCATTCAATGCGTACATAATGTCTTGTGCCGGTCAATGTCTCGTGTTTGAAGTGAATGTTACCCCAGTAGTGTTCAAAATTACCTTTACCCACACTGTTCAAACTATTTTTTTCTTAGTTTCTGAAGGAAAGGTTTTGAGTATTTGAAGGTTACGTTTGCCACAAAACTAGCTCTTATTCTTCGCAAAAAAAAAACAGCCAAACAGCTGCGTCACAAGCCAATCGGAGCGCGCGAATTCAGTGGATTCCGGACCGAAAAAAAAGGATGGTCCTACGGCGATTAACAAATAACTTTTCAAATTATTTTCACCGTTCTTTCGAAATAATATGGCCGTGATTAGGGTAGATAAAGTGATACTTCAATAGGTCTTTTGCAGGAAACAGTCACGTGCTGATATAATACAGTCACGTGCTGATACAATACAGTCTCGTGCTGACATAATACTTCGTTAACGAATGAAATCAGCTCGTGATCCCCATGGGAAAGGCGTTACCATGGATGCGGACGGCATCTTTAAAAACGCTGTTTTAGAAATATCGACAATCGATTGGAGGTGGAAAATAGCATTTACAAACAGGTTTTGCAAATACTGAACATTCCCGATCTCGTACAAGTGAATTTAAATAAATGAAGTCAGATTTTTTTGCTGTCCAGTACAACCACGTGATTGCATTCCTGCATGAGGCCCATTAAGGACGAAAAACGGTGGTTGTCGTAAATGTGATGTGGAAATGACAGGGCGCGTGTTGCATGACGGTCGCCCTCCACCCCACCCTCCAGGATCCGTTATTAACATGTTCTTTTTATTGAATCAACAGCAGCAGCGTGACTCTCAGGTGGAAGAGGAAGCTGCACCGGCGTTATCGGAGCTCGTCAACTACATTCAACCCACTCATTTCAAGAGCTTTGATGTATCTGCAGGTAAGAGACACGAACCGTTTACTTAAGTAATGATTCTTGTAAGAAGTGCGGCACCGAACGGCATTCAGATGGCGCAAGGTGTTAATTTTGTATTGTGAAAATTCTTGATCTCATTGGTTGAAACATGAAAATCGCCCTAAAGGTTAGGAAGACGTCTAATTTCCTCCAATTTTTCAACTCTTAAAACTACGATTTGCACTGCGGTTCCAAACGTCGTTTATAATGCAAATCGTATGTTCGGAAACTTACCAATCGTGCCTGTTTCGTAGCTATTGTTTAACTTACCAATCGTGCCTGTTTCGTAGCTATTGTTTAACTTACCAATCGTGCCTGTTTCGTAGCTATTGTTTTTGGCTGTTGCTATTGGTTGGAAGAGAATTTGTTCATAAAAGTGGAATGAAACTAAAACTTTTTACTACTTTTATTTCAGAATATTTAACAATTATTCACCGAAGTGGAGGTGAATAGTGGTGGATATTTACCGAGCCGCTTGTTTTAGTATATACCATACTGCAGGTGAATAGCCAGCACCAAATAGTTATTTTATTTTCTGTCAAATGGACAAAAACTCGCGCGAAGTGACTGCTGCTTCGCCCGGAGGTGAATATGAAATCATATTCACTGTTTGAGTAGCCAATCAGAGCGCGCGAAAAGTCATATTCACTGGTGTAGTATATACTAATCATAATTATTACCCAGTGCTTTTCACAGAGAAATCCCATGTGAGAGAGGCTCAATTCCGCAGAACAATGGCTTTTATCGTACTTTTTACACGGATCATTACTTAATATTAGCACAACCAAGGCAACACTACGTTTGTCACAGGTCTATATAAACTGACAGCTAAGTTGGAAAGAGCCAACACTACGTTTGTCACAGGTCTATATAAACTGACAGCTAAGTTGGAAAGAATGGTAGCTTGGTTATGCTAAAACAATTAGACAAGTGGTTTTTATCGACTGTGAAAGTTGGCTCGGGGCTTCACTCCTCAATTATTGTCCACGACGAGTACAAACACACAGCAATGTAGTTTTGTCTCGATTGAATCTCCGGGTATATGGTAGTTGCTTATGGATAGTGTGCATTTCGTGCGCAATTTCTATCTGCTACGGTAGCTGTCCTTGTGTGATGATACAGTTCCCCATAGTCGTTACTTATCAGCGAAGGGATGATTGTGTTAGTGATGTAGTGTTGACGAATGTCCCGCGTACACCAAAGCTTCTGCAACGTGTTCAAAGTTAAAGCTGTGTAATAAAACAAGTTTGTAAAATCCCAGTTTACGTTGCATGCTCTTTTGCGCTAAACTAGTTTTTAACTCTTTGTAACTAAACACATTCAAGATGGCGCGGTGAGAATTTCAAAACATGTTTTACATAACACAGAGCGGTTTTAAATAGTGTCGTAAAACCAAAACCTGAGCCAATCACAGAGCAAGTAAAAACCCAATGAACCAATCATGAACAAGTTAAAAACCCAATGAACCAATCACGAACAAGTAAAAACCCAATGAACCAATCACGAACAAGTAAAAACCAAATGAACCAATCATGAACAAGTAAAAACCCAATGAACTAATCACGAACTGAAGTCATTCACGATTGGTTTTACTTGAACCAATCACGAGGCAAAATAAACGCAATCGTGGATAACTAACCAATCAAATTCGAAAGCAATCACCTAATTGCTTTTCGACACTCAATCCAAAACCGCTCTATAGATAACTTAGTTTAGTTTAATGGATGTGAATGAGGTATTAAACCAAGAAACTTTTTTTAACAGAGAAAAACATGTCATGTGAGATGTCGTCGTTCGTGGAGACGGTAGCGACAGCACAACTGAAAGAGAAACCAGTGGAGTTTGTCAAGTATCCTTAAAATGGGAGTAGTTTTTCTCACGAAGCACTAGCAACTTCGAAAATTGCTGTCACGTACATCTCTTTTAAGAACAATTTCACAAATTCGTACCATGTTGAATGTTGAAAGAAGCGAGTCGACATGTTGAACGATGTTGCAGGAAATATGCTCTATTCCATTCAACAAGTTACAACCACGTTCAACATGTTGACTCGCTTCTTTCAACATTCAACATGGTATGATAATAATAATAATATTGAATCGATAAGATACATATCAATTTTACATACTAGTTTAAGAATATTAAAAATTACAAGTACAAACTATATTTACAAATAATTAAAAATAAGTCTATTTATAAAACTACGCTTAAAACGTTCGGTATTTACTTTAGATGTACTAAAGCTAGGCTTTCTAAGATTATGATTAGAAAATTTGAATTTAGGTAGAATGGACTGCAGTGGGTGTTTGATAGTGCATTTGGTCTTTTTATAAATGCGGAGGTCAAGTTTCTTTAAAGTGTCGAAAATACTAACAGGATCACACATAGCACGGTTCAACATGTTGACTTCTTTCAACATTCAACATGGAATTATACACGGTTCAACGTTTGCCAGCAAATGTTTGAATGGTGTTGGCAACAAATGTTGAACCAATGACATCGGGTTTAGACGATGTTTACGCTAAGGAAAAAAGTATCCTGATTCATATTGTTTTACGTTCTCCTGGGAATAGAGAACAGTATGAATCTGGAGACTTTTGCCCCTAGAGTAAATATAGTCTGGATATTTCTTATTCATTTCGATTATGCCTTCCCATATACCACAGTATATTCAAACTTGTCATCAACGTGGCTGTGCAAGGCTGAGAGACATTTTTCAGCGATTTTCATAGTAACTGACGACCCTCACGCACATGTGGGATAGTTAAAATCAAATATGTCAAAACGACTGCTAAATCACAGATCGAATTGGAATTTAGCGTGTTGGTTTTTGTAGAGGGATGAAAACCTGAACTGAAACCGGAGAAAAATCGTCAGAGCAAGGGCGAGATACCAACAAACTCAACTCACATACGGCGGCGCGACCGGGAATTGAACCCAGAGGTGAAGCGCGCTAACCGCTTACGCTACCCGGCTCCCGATGCGAACTCCCTTGACAGTTTAAATGTTATTCGATCTTTTTTCAGAAGATGTGACATAACCCCTTTAAGGAATCGGTAACTTCTTTCCATCTGTCAGTAGCGGTGTAGTCAAAAGCAAGTGGGATTATATTTAAGAGTTTACCCTTTTTCCTTGACCGATACCTCAGTTATAACAAGCGTCAACTAAGTAGGATCTATCCTCGAGGAACCAGAGTGGGATCAGAAAACTACATGCCACAGGTAACCATGGTAACCATGGACTGATAGAACGATCGAGTGTCATAAAACCAAAGTAATTACGGGAGCAAGTAGAAAATCACGGCAATGAGCCAATCACGGAGTAAGTAAAAACGCAATTCGTGAGCTCATTAGCAGGACAAATAAACACAACCGTGGCTAATTCTCACTTGAACGAAAATTGATTGCGTGACAGTACCCCCTAATCTTGTTATCATCCTATTTTTGTAAATTTTTGGGGTAAATAAAGGTGGTTGTTGTTGTTTTGACGAACCAAATGATTTTTGGTTTTAGTTTAGCCCGCTTTGATTGGGTGATAATCACAAAACATTTTTCACAGCCAATGGAAAAGCTAAGCAAACGCAAAGCCCGCATATTCATAGGAGGGTTTGTATCAGTGCAGGGTCAACTCCAGCTTCCATGCGAGGCTAAAGCTTGGTTACCTACGAATTGGACAATTCCGTATGAGTGGACAGGTTACCGCGTCCCTTGACATTGAACTGGCTTCCCTGTTGTTTTTGTCCTTCTTATCCAATCACGATACAGCTAGTCTTGCCGTATTTGTTTCCCACTCATACGAAATCTACTCTGTCGTTTACGTATACCACGCACTGATTGGATCAACGGTGGAAGCCATTTCAATGTCATTGGTATAACGTTCCGACTTAAATGATATCCGATCTTTGACGTGTTACCTTCGACATTTTTTGTAAATTCAACTCGACTTAAAGTAATTAGAACTACAACGGTACAAATAAGAGTCCATTACGGTATAATACCTTAACGGCCGTGGAAAGCGAGTAGCAGCTGACATTTCGAGTGTAAGCCCTTCGTCAGAGCGAAATACGAAGGGCTTGGGGCGCTCGAAACGTCAGCTGCTACTCGCTTTCCACGGCCGTTTCGTAGTATTCATTAATCAACTCGTAGTTGATAATACAGTGCTTATCTTCCCTGCCGACGCAGACCAACACTAGTTTTTACAGGAACTAGTTATCCATAATTTGAATTAGAACTGACCAACTGTTCTTTCTTTTAACAGATATTCTGGAATGCTGGCTGTCAGCTTGTGGCTCTGAATTTTCAGACTTTAGGTGCGTACCCTGTAAAACCTTTATTAAACTCATTAATAATTCATGAAGCAAAATCAAAGAAATCACAGAGCGATAAGTGTTTACATAAACTTTTGCTTGGATTTTCTCGGCCAAAGTAAGTCGTATCGTCAAAATAACTGAAAACATAACTCTCTACATCAAGACGTTTGATAAGTTCGATACAAAATTCGTGTCCGTGCTTTATGGATTTACAAACTCGCTTTCAGCTCGAGTTTGGGTGTTACCTCAGTGTAAGAACCTCGCAGACTGCGTCATAAAACTATGAATAATTTGCGACTTAGAATATTTCCCGAGCACCCGAAGCGGCACTTATAAATTTTACAAGAAATTGGGGAGCCTCTACTTGAAAACAAAATCACACTGCGCTCAGAGTAGGAGTTAGTTTCAGTTTATTTTAAGTATCTATGTAGGCAGGCCTAATCTCGATACTGGCATTTAGTACATATGCTAAACAGCTAAATAAACAAACAACAAAACATTCAAGCGACAAAAAGCTAATGTTCATATTAAATGAGTTTCTTGAACTTGTTAATTGAAGATGCCTCCTGTACAGTGTAGCTGGGTAGAGCATTCGTAACTGGTATTGTTCTAACATAGAAAGAGTATTTATAAGCGTTGACAGAGGCAGAACGTGTCTATAATTATGGCAGTGTTGGGTTCTATTTGACCTATAGTACGGCTGAAGGCATCGAACCCTAACGCTAACCTAACCCTAACCCTAACCGCTAGACCACGAGTGAATTCGCTTGGTGGCAATCGTTTTTTTTTTCACGTATTTATATCCACTAATGATGAGTAGCTGCATGAATTATAGTTCCTGCCGCAGCGAGCGAGCCTTAAGCGAGCGAGCAAGGCAACAGTTCTAATCTGTAAGCGGGTCCAAATCTCGATTACCTTTTTTACCACAATGCATCACTTCTATTGTCTTTTTTACCACAATGCTTTGCACGGATCTGATCGTCACGTGACATTACACGAGGTGGAATCTGCATTGTTAGAGCTACTACGTTCAACCGTTCTTTAATGCATTTCTGTGTATGCGATCCTTGTGTAAACATGAATTTGTTGACGTGAAGGCGAACTCTGTGTGAACTATCAGTTTCCAAAGAGCAAAATCTCTCCTGTTTTCAAGATGGTGAGCAGCAAATAATTTTCTTCTATTGACCTTCGATAAAGTCAAGCAGCCGGTTCAAAACCAATTAGCATTTACAATTACATTCTCAATTACAGTTGATTTCCGGTGTTTAAACTTCACCAGGGAGAACAGCAGTTTTTTGTGCCGGGAATCTTAAGAAAATGTCGGGAATTAGTAGGCTCAGGGGATTTACCGGGAGATCGTTGATATGTCGGGACAAAATGAAAATAAATCGGGACAACTTTTGAGATACACACCACAGCTTAAACAGCTGGATTCAGTGGCACGATAGCCCCAAAACTACAAAATATATTCATCTAACACCTTGGCATTTTTATCACCCAGTAATATATTTTTCCTGAAAGTACTACTGTAGGTTCTCTTCTAATATCCTTCCTTACCTGAGCGGAGCAGCATTCACTACCTGTTAGGTTTACTAGTATTATAGTATTCAATACACTATAATCGGTAATACGACAACTCACGAGGTAAAGTTTGTAAATCCCATAAAGCATGGTCACTCATCAGTGTCGATGACATCACATTAGGGCCATTAACGAGAGATGTTAGCCGCGAACGATTCGTATAAATGGGTCAAAAACTGAAGTTCGCGACTACTTCAAGCCACCTCGTATAAATAGCACATTTTTTTAACTTCGCGGGAAGCTGCGGCTAACTTTTTCTCCTAGAAATTGCGGACCAATCACTGTTTCTGGGAAACCCCCACACTACACCCCACCCCTCCCCCACACTTCACCCTAACCTTTAATGGTAATCATTAATAGAACTATGCATATCCAAGGAGGGGTGGCTGGGTGGGTAGTTTCCCAGAAACCGGGATTGAACCCAAATGGCTCTATTGATAAAGGCTACTGAGGTTTTGTACTTAGGGGTTTAAAACTATGTTGTTTGTTTTGCAGATTTAGCTATGATGTTAAATTTAGGAATTTTCGAATACAATGGGAGATGTGGGTGAGTATATACATATTTTATTGCTTGTCCTTTATCGTGGCTCATACAATACACGTAACTTGGAAAAGGCTCCTTTGTTTTATGACATATGAGACAAAAATACAATTGTCATTCCCACAGAATTTACCAATGAACGCAGAACCATGTGCCCTTTTAGTTTTGATTTTTGAATTTCGGTGACATTGACATTTCAAAAGGTGCATAGCTAAGACAAGCATGCTTCATGGGTCATGTTTGTTTGTTTCTAAGCATTTTAACAATACACGTAACTTGTCGGCTTTCTACAGGTATACCCTCAAGCCTAGTTTCATGCGGAGGTCTGACAGGACGTTTGACCCGTTTGCCGAGTCGACTGTGGATGGCATCATTGCTGGTGCTGTTGCAGTGAAGGTAAATCAGTTAAAGGAGCAGTGTCACGATTAGTATTCATGCCCAAAGTTTTGAAAATGTGTCAGGCGGACAAGAAATCAAAAGATGTGACAGAAGTAGAAGTCCGTGAGTAATCCGCTTGCATCGGCGTATTTGCACGATATCTCGAGCCGAAATTGCTTTAAAACTATACTTCAGTATTATATGGTTAGGTTTGATGTTATATTTTTATAAAGCAGCATTTTATTTATTTCAATCGAAAGGGAAATTTGCAGCGGCGCGTGACATAGCGTGATTTTGCCATTGTCTATAACAGCCAATCAGAATCGTGACACTGCTCCTTTAAGCACCCAATAAAGTCAAGGTAAACCAGTTAAGCACCAGCCCCGCCAATACGATATTGGCATTTATTCTTAAAAACCACGACGTAACTGTGTGTGTTTGTGTGTGGAATGCGTCGTAATACCAAGATAAACGTATATACTTGTCAGTGTTTGATAAGAGAGAGTAAATGAGAGATTGTAGCAACTTTTTAAACTATTTTGAGGAAACTTGATTCAACAAGCTGTACCGCGTCGCGAAGTACTTATACCACCCCGGATACCCGATATTAGTTTCTTATTGTAGGCAGAAGAGCTTCTGTTTTAGGTTATTGTTTCATATTTAACAAATGTCATTTGCCTTAGTCTGTCCTCTTATAGATGCACAGATGACGTCACAACTTGACGAGAACAAAAAAGTGCGCCACGAGGCGTAGTCGAGGGTGTTGCTAATGTACTCGTCACATTTTGACGTCATCTGTGCATGAATGAGAGGACATACCCATAATTAACGAATAAGGAGGATACGAAATGAATTAATGCAAGACATGGCGTCACGTGTGCATCTGTACTCTAATAGACATTCACAATGGCCGCCGCCTCATTTGCATAATTTGGAAGATAAATCTGTAGAGGGAAACTAATGCTACCACATGAAAAATCACATTAAAACTAGTAATTGCGTTCAGTTTTAGAGCAATGTCGAGAATTGCTGTTGAGTTATACGTATTTCAAATGCAGAAAATACAGGAAAGCGACGCTAGAAAGGCCTCCGTTATTGTTCTCCTAAATAATCTCTATTTTCGAATCACTGTAAGTTCATAATTTGTTACAATTTCTTGTTGTAGGTAATCAGTGGCCAGCTTCTGACAGATAAGAAGGTTGGCACATACGTGGAGGTGGATATGTACGGACTGCCTGCCGACACAGTGAGGAAGAAATACAGAACGAAGGTCGTGCCTAGTAATGGCATCAACCCTACCTATGACGAGGAGCCATTTGAATTCAAAAAAGTACGAAACATTCATCCCTCATGGGAATTAGGGCATTATGCACCAGTCGATTCCAGCGGTACCCATCCTCCCCTCTTCCAGGACATGGTGGGGCATTTGCACATTTTGAGATCCCGGGAGTGGGGCATTTGTACACAGCTTGTACATTGTTGCAGTCTGAACTGTTACACCTTTCGCTAGTGTTATGTTTTATGAATATTTTAAACTTTTTAGGTCAGAAGAGAGATCGATATTTTGGGAGTGGGGAAGGGGAGGGGAGGGAAAGAAAGGGAAAGAAAGGGAGGGTATGGTATTTTCAACTTGAGGAAGCTTTGACTTCCAGATGATTTAGTAGCTGAGGTCTGCTGATTTTGTTCCAGGTTGTGCTTCCTAGTCTAGCGGTACTCAGGATAGCGGTGTATGAGGAGAGCGGTAAACTGATTGGACAGAGAATCTTGCCGGTAGATGGACTTAACCCAGGTATACAAAATGTAACTGTGAGGCGTTTACCAAACTATGATCCTCATAGCCGAAGGGTGTGTGTAAAATAGTCGCGTGTTTTGGGTGACTGACCCTATCGTATCGTATAATTCACCCACACAGCACTGAGGAGCTTTAAGTAGCTCGTTTAATACATGTATGGATTTAGGTTGGTTTTTGCGTATGGAGGAAAACCAGAGAACCCGGAGAAAAACTCTCAGAACAATTGCTATATCAGTTAAAGGGGCTATGTCAACGTCCATATGATCAACTTTGTCTTGACGAAAGACAAAAATAACTACTCAATTAGCAGAGTATATACTTTCCAGGTATACTAGAGAAAATTTGAGAGAATTTTGATGAAGGATGGTAAAGATTCGAGTTAAATATCAGAGTATATAACATAACCATGATATAACGCGCGAACTGATTGGCTAAAAGGTGTGTTTACCATGCGCGAGCGTGTTTTATTGTTTTGAACCGCTTGCATTGCTTTCATTGTGTGCTTCAATCTATATCATAAAACAAGTAAAGAAGCTTTGGCTATGTACAGAATTACACTGTCATAACATACTCCAGTCATTTGAGAACACTAGAGAAATGTTAAAAGCACTCACTTCGAGTTGTGCTTTCAACATTTCTCCTATGTCCCCATGTGTTTTATGACATTATAATACATGCTAAAGTTTCTTTATTTGTTTACTATTTTCAGGCTATAGACACATCAAGCTTCGTAACGAGTCCAACCAGCCCCTGACCCTCCCGACCCTGTTTGTTAACATTGTTACCAAAGATTACGTACCATCAGGATTTGAAGGTAAGTCAACAGTAAATGTACACTCTGGCAGGAGAAAAGAAGATGCGGGGTTAGAACTATACCACTGATAATTTGAGTTTATTATGTTGACCTAAATATTTCATGATCATATGAGTAGTAAACAACTTAAAACTTGAGCCCGCGTCGGAAAAGATCGCTGTACAGTCGTTACCTTGCGCCCAACCTGCCTGCGTTTACTACTCATTTGTAAGTGATGTGCCATGGTGTTGCGCAGTACTAAGCTAGCAAGCGCGCGGGGTGTCACGGGAAGTCGCGCAAAGGATCAGGGGAAGGGCGTTTTACCGTCCTTCCCGTGACACCCCGCGCGCACAAGCAAATAGTTCCAGTCCGAGGCGGATTGTATCTAGAAGTGATTTCTAAATACCGTTATACCATGGTAGCCTCGGATTCTTTTGTTCTCCGAGGCACATTTAAACCACTAATTTTCCCTGATGGCAGGGATATTTAGAAATATGCATTGTTTCGAAATTTCCCGCCGGGAAATTTCGAGACAATGCATATTTCTAAATTTCCCCTGCATGCGTAATGAGGGAAAATTAGAAGAGAATGCAGGCTGGAAGTGAGAAGGTCAAAAGCATCAACTCCTGCTCCCCTCTGTCACGACTAGCCCTACGCTCCCGGATGAAAAATACTGAATCCAAACTGACCTGTCTTCATCATAACCTTCAATGTAATCCATGTGGGATGACCTATTTCAATCTGCATATTCTTCTCTTAATTTCTCAAACCCGCTTCTTCCATGTGGGATACTTAAAACCATAAACGTGACGTAATTAAAATCCATTCATGCTCTTTGAATATTTAGTCAACCGCATAATTACATTGTATTTTAGTTCAGTCAAGCATTAAACAAAACGTTTTCGAAAGCAACTCGACTGCGACGTCTTTAGTTTCGGTAGAGAAAACTAAACTTCTCAGAGATTTGTTCCGTTCCTCGGCGATCATGGTATAACAAACTTATACCATGGCATTTCGGAAGCGGCCTCGGGACTTTTAAAAATCTTCCCTCGGCTCTCGGGGCAATTTAAATCACTAATACCCCTCATGCCATGGTATAACTTATAATTGTTTTCTGTTACAGAAATCGCTTCTAGGTACAATATGAAAATCAGTTCTTTTGTCTGACCCTTGCATAATTCACAGTGTGATCTTCCCTTAGTTAAATGTATCAACACGTGACCACAACGAATGCTCCTCATTGGCCGATGTGTCATGGATATTTAATGTAGTGTGAGAAAAGTATTAAAAGCAAATAAAGGAAATAGTAAACACCAAATTTCAGAAGAAACACTTTTTTCGTCCCGTCGTCACTGCCGTCGCCGTCCTGGTTTCTTAAAGTCCCTTTGTTTTGGACGCTCTCGGCTATTGCTGGTTTTCACTTAATCCCCAGAGATTCAAATGACAAAGGGCATGGCGGCCATGTTGGTGCCCCAACAAAAGAAGCTAACGAGGAATCTATTGTTTAAGGGCACCAAAATGGCGGCTATGACGTCAAGTGAAAGCCAGCAATAGATTCACTTTCATGTACTTGTTGTTATTTGTAGATTTTGCGGCTGCCCTGTGTGATCCCATTGCCTTCCAGTCACAAGAGGACAAGAGACAACAGCAGCTAGCGGCCCTGCTTGATGACGAAGAGGAGGTGGATGGCGAGGTATCTCTATCTGTACTGTTGAGAGCGGTGTTGAGAGCGGTGTTGAGAGCGGTGTTGAGAGCGGTGTTGAGAGCGGTGTTGAGAGCGGTGTTGAGAGCGGTGTTGAGAGAGGTGTTGAGAGCGGTGTTGAGAGCGGTGTTGAGAGCGGTGTTGAGAGCGGTGTTGAGAGCGGAGTGTCGAAAGTAATAAGTGATTGCTTTGGTTTTGTGTTTGCTTATCTTTTCTATTTGCTTATCTTTTCTATTTGCTTATCTTTTCTATTGACTGCGATAAATGTTTTGACTTTTATAATTATCAGCCAATCAAGTTCTGAACTAAAACCAAAAATTATTTTTGTCTATCCCAGACCAATCATGAACGACCAATCATGAATTACTTCAGTTTGTGATTGGCTCATTGCGTTTTTACTGTGTTTCGTTTTGTCTGTGTTGTGGCGTCCCTTGTGAACCCAGTGTCTTTTTCGACGTGGCCTTTGTTCCGCTAGTGGCCTTACCATACCCTGTATATACGGATTGTATACATACCTCTTTCGAAGTGATGGTTGTGAGTTTGGTTTTGTTAGTTCTTCCAGGAGAGACAGAGACAGAGACAGACAGACAGACACACACTAACGGAACCTCCGTTACGTAATAACACAGTCCGATTCGAGCGGATTTCGTATGAGTGGGCTCCCTATGGTATGACTTACGTCACGGTTACTGTTCGGCGTGCCGTGACATTGAAATGGTTTCCCATTGTTTTTGTCTTTCTGATCCAATCAAATTACAGAGTTACAGTGCAGTAAGTTACAGTACGAGTGTTCTCGAGCGTTCTCGAATGACCCGAGTGTTTTATGATGTATAAAACATAGATTTAAGGCTTCTTTATTTGTTTTATAATATAGATTTACACGTGCGATGAAAAGAAACCGCCAGTTGAAAACAATAAAACACGGCAAACCATGTTATATATAGAGGATATTACATGGGCGCGCCGCGAACGAGTAATATATTCCATCAACACGAGAAGATAAAATTCGTATCTCTAAGCGGCCATGTAATGTTCTGTTTAATATATAATTATCGATGAAATACCAGTTCAATCTCTTGCTAAAAAGGCTAGAAATCTTTGAAAGCCATTCATATTTTCAAAAGTGATATCTTCACGTGTGAAGATATCACTTTTTAGAAAGAAATATACACTGGTATTTCATCGACAATTATGTATTAAACTCTGATAAAACATGGCTTTTTAGCCAATCAGAGCGCGCGTACTATCGTATCTATATTATAAAGTGATGTAAATGTTCTATTCTTCTTGTTCACAGTCGGAGGTGTTTGAGGAGACGCCTGTGGTCTCCAGTAAGACTGTCAACCCCACAAAAATCCAGAACATTGTACCAGAGAAAGAACATAAGAAAAGGTTATCCCTCAGGAGGCCTGAACGCACTGGTGAGACAACATGTAGTTATGGATAATTAGTTATTTAAGGTTGGTTCACACTTGCGGCATAAACTTAAGAACACACGCAAGCGCAGATTGTACTTTAAGGTTGGATGAATGTTTTGTTCTACTCAAGTATAAAGGAGTTAACTAACCATGAAGTACAATCTGCGCTTGCGTTTGTTATGCTTATTCTTATGTCGCAAGTATGAATGAGCCTTTAGCCTCTAGTTTCTACTTATCTATTATTGTTATTATTACTATTATGTTATTGTTTATACTTGTATTTGTATGTCCCTTCGTCACACTTGCAAATTAACGGCGGCGTAAGCCCTCTTGATAATCTTCCTGCTCTTGTGGCAAACCCGAGAATATCTACGTTTAAAAAAATGCAAAAATAAATAATAATAATAATAGCAATAATAATAGTAATAATAATAATTCAGGATGTTTTTTTTTTACCATTTTTTGAGAAATACAGGGTTAGCACCTTCTTGCAGTTTTCACATGACTGTCGGAAGTGTTTTGGTTTTGCGTTTACTAAGCTCTACTATTGGCTGAGAAAATAAACCAACCAATCAGATTCCAAAGTAAAACCTATTTTGGCTTTGCTTTGGTTTGTCATTGGCTCACAGGGAAGCCATTTATGAGTTACTTGTGATTACCCCGCTCCTATGATTGGCTAGCCTGCGTCGCATCCGAACTGAACCCCGGTTAAGTCCGTCTGCGAAACAGCGACAGAAAGCTTGTTCTAGACTACCAACGAAGTACCAGGATATATGTAGTCGATTCTGATTGGCTTTTACTAATGCTCATTCTTACACGTCTTCTGACTGGCCATTCAACTGTCACCAGCCTCGGAGATTGTTATGATGGGCAGTTTATGTCAGATGCCGCTCGGTTGAAACTGTTCGTTTGCACGTGGTCAGCTGTTTACTTGAGATTTCTCGCCCAAGACGAGCGAGCGCTCTGTCGTCGTTTCCCTGTGTTTTACTGTCGGAAAAGGTTAGGTTTATTTCAATTTCGGGTCAGGTTTTGAAGTAATGTAACGTAATAGGCTGCCCGTGGTTTAGTGCGACATGAAAGGAAACTTGCCGAACACATTAAATACAATCTGTCACGACAAAATGCTCGTTCGAGGAACACACAAATAAATCTCCCATGTAGCTTGGAAATATCTAGTATGTGCCACATCCGAACTCAACTCCGGTCAACTGCTCTTGTTCTAGCAAACGAATCTCGATTTCAAACTGATATTGTACACATATCATTGCTCTTCTCGACGTGTATGAAAGCCGCCACATTTTGAAATGTAAATTAGCCGTAAGTCGCGCTGGTGACAGTTGAATGGTCAGTCAGAAAACGTGTAAGAATGAGCATTAGTAAAAGCCAATCAGAATCGACTACATATATCCTGGTACTTAGTTGGAGATCTAGAACAAGCTTTCTGTCGCTGTTTCGCAGACGGCCTTAACCGGGGTTCAGTTCAGATGCGACGCAGGCTAATGTTTGGCTGGCTGTGGGTAATTTGCGTTTGGTCTTTCGACACTCATGTGAAATTCGCTCTTTGTGTTCCTCATGGCTCGAGCTTTCCTGTAGTCTTTCATTAGATTGCTGGCAAGTCCCTTCTACTGCGAAATTAAAACAAATTGGCTAACCGTGGTTCTAGATGGCCAACGATTGTCTGACCAACTATGCATACCATGTCTATCCATCGTTAGTCATCTTGAACCATGTTTAGCCATTCTAAAAAAAAATCGAAGTAGAAGGGACTTGCTGGCAGTCTAGTCTTTCAATGAAAAAAAATAGTTTAGTTAGAACAGTTAGTATAGCGGACAGGAATTACGCTATTGTATGAAGGGAACAGTTGTTTCAATGTTATTAGTAGTTCAGTGCCATCGAGTTGTTAGACGTCGACTGCAAGCACGGACAGTGACCCAAAATAATAGAGGAACTTGTACCCATTTTTCGGTCGGTCGCTACAGTACCGACTAAAACTGATAATGGAAACTAAACTGATTGTTCGCGATCTTTCAGTTTGCCGTAATACCAGTTTCCTTTTTTCTGCAGAATCACTCACGGCAGAGAAGATTCTCAACCAGCGTCGCGGCTCTTCCATGGCGCAGTTCGTCTACGACAACATGAACCTTCCACCAGGAATGAAGCCCACTCTACAGCACCAGATGTCTAGTCCCTATCCGGTCGGACGGACTCCCTCCCTCCCAGCTCCTCCCCCTCCTGAGTCAACAGCATTGTGGAAGAGGACCTTCAGCGCCAAGAAACGCGAAGGCAGGACCTGTTCGCTTATTTATCATTCTGAGCAAGGTGAGCGCCCTGGCGGACTCATGTGGGATGTCATGTCAAATTTGTTATGTTGGCGATACGAGAAAGAATACAAAATACTCGAAAAAGAGAATTCAAAGGCTTCCAACAAAAGAAAAGTTATGTTCGTTTGGATAATCGTCATTAAGGGCATAGGATGAAAACCTTATTTTGTATGCTATAAAGTTTGATTACACGTTATATTCGATTTGGAAGTTCGTGTGGGGTTAAAGGTGTACGTTGGGTTAAAGGTGTACGTTGTGGGGTTAAAGGTGTACGTTGTGGGGTTAAAGGTGTACGTTGTGGGGTTAAAGGTGTACGTTGTGGGGTTAAAGGTGTACGTTGTGGGGTTAAAGGTGTACGTTGTGGGGTTAAAGGTGTACGTTGTGGGGTTAAAGGTGGATTCCACTGTCGCGTATTTTTACGTACGTAAAACATGCGCCAAGAAAACATCATAAATAATTGACTGTCGCATTTAAAGTTCGTAGATTTGTTTTACTTACGTTTTTAAAATGGGGTTTTACTCGCGTAAAAAGTCATTTTTGCTTTTTTCAACGGTTTACGGACGTAGAGAAAAACGCGATAGTGGAAATTTACCTTTAGTTGCGTGTTTAGAATTGTGTCGTAAAACGTAAAGTATGTACAAGAGAAAATGAGGTAAGAGAACGAATCATGGGTCAGGTTCCAATTATAATTTCTTGAAATCTATTTTTAGATGTTTGGTTATGTTAAAAAACAAGAGGCTGTACACAGCCTGTACTCGGGCCATATATATTGCATTCCAAAAGCAAATGTAGATGTTTTAGCCGCGCGTGTGTACCAGAAGTTGAAATTTTAATGGTACTTGTAGGAGATCGGTAGTGTTATTAGCAAAACCTGTAAATGCTATTTTTCACCTCAAATCGATTGTCGATCTTTCTAAAACAGCGTTTAGACGATTGCAGTTTGCCGTCCAGTAAAACCTTTCCCATGGGATCACGAG
This sequence comes from Actinernus sp. WN-2022, assembly GCA_030867875.1. NCBI lineage: Eukaryota > Metazoa > Cnidaria > Anthozoa > Actiniaria > Actinernidae > Actinernus > Actinernus sp. WN-2022. The sequence continues at coordinate 2,149 of JAOWCC010001142.1, read as the reverse complement.
CGCAATTCACTGGTTATTGAAGTGATATATCAGCACGTGACTGTTTCCAGTAAAGCCTTTCCCATGGGATCACGAGCTCAATTCACTGGTTATTGAAGTGATATATCAGCACGTGACTGTGTCCATTAAAGCCTTTCCCATGGGATCATGAGCTCAATGTATAAAAAATCGTCTGATTGATTGCCGCCCCCAAAACGCGACACGGAAAAAAAAACACTTGCGAAATTTGACTAGGGCGTCCAAAGGCCTGGCCCGAGTAATGATACCGGATTGACGTCAAGTTGTTCATACAGATTCCATGAGGCCCCAGGCGATATTTCCAGAATCAGATAAAAATAACTTACATCACGTGTCGCGAAACTAAAAATAGATTTCAAATAGTTATTATGGGTAACGGGAATTTGGTATCTTACCTCCTCTCTTGGTTTGTAACTGTCCATGCCTTGGTGAAGCTGTATACAGATTAAACGCGAGGTTTGGAGTGTGTGGGTTTGAAGAGTACTTGAACACTATTTACTTTCTGCTAGAAGTGGACTTGCTAGTTTAAACGTGCATGTGCGGAAACCAAAGAAGATTGACTTGGGAAATGTTAGTGTTTAAGAGTTAATAGATAATAGTATTGGCTTTAGTACACATATCTCAAATTATAAATATTGGAGTTAGAAACATTTATGTTCTAATGATGTAACGAGTGGTTTTACTTAACCGTGAAACAAAATATAATAGTATCTAATGGTTACAATGGGAAAACGAAAACAAGAGTCAAGTTTTATAATCGAAAATGTCCGCTGAATGCGATGATTACAGACGCATTTATACAGGGTTAGCCTCGTTCTTAAGTTAAACATTCATAAATACCAGCAAGAAGGTGGCTATTCACAACTCTGCGTATTGTTGTAGTTTCGCGTTTTGCATCTTCTCGCTGATATTTATGATGTTTAACTTAAGAACGAGGCTAACCCTGTATACATGCGTCTGTAGTCATGCATTCAGCGTTAATTTTCGAATAAGAAACTGGACTATTGATTTAGGCCGTGATCACAGTTGAGCCGAGCAAAGTAAACTATACGTAATCGCTATGGAAATGTGACCTCAAATCATATGAACGTACCATATTTGATGCTAGTTACTTGAAACTTAATAAACGCCGAAACAGTCTACAAGCTTGGACTAGGTCACTCTTGAAGCAGGCTATGCAAACAGTCTGACAGTTCTGTCACATGTGATATGTTATGCAGGCACAATATGACAGCCCACCAGTTGACTAGTAAACGCATTAAAGTGCCTCTGACGCTTTTTGTATCAACCATATCGATTCTACAACAAGTGAATAGTTGAATAGTAAAATATTTCTTGATTTGAATGCTGCGTCTGTGAGTCATAAAGGTTTATATTTCGAATATCCTAATGATCTCAACCAAGGAATATTCTGTCATTTGTTTCTTCTTGTGAATGAAGATATTTTCTGATTTAGTTAAAATATTTGGTAAAATCACTGATAAAAGCTTCAAATAGAACATGGATGTGTACATAATGTCATTGATCTCTACCAGCTTGTTTTTGTATATTAAATTAATCCTGGGTAAACATCATATTCATTAGCGTATTGTAGATATAAACCTCTATAACTCGTATACACAACACTCAAATCCTAACATATTCTACTATTCACTTGATGTGAGGTACTTTAACGCCTGTTCACTCGAGGACGGCAAAAGTAAACGGTAGAAAATAACATGCTAGATACGTGTTCCTAGCTCAAGTGTGACCACTGCCCTCAGTGTCTAATAACAACGTATAATTGTCTTGTATCACGAGTTTAAGTAAAGTCTCTCGATTATGAAATGGATTTGAGCGAGTAGTTCTATGAAATTAACTTTTCACCACTGCACATTAGTTCGTCAGTATCAGTGGTCTTCTCGGGCAAGGCGTTTGAGAGGGGGAGGGGATGGGTAGGCTGATGCGTACTAACTTGGAGGGGGTGGGTTAGGTATATGCGTACTAACTTGGAGGGGGTGGGTTAGGTATATGCGTACTAACTTGGAGGGGGTGGGTTAGGTATATGCGTACTAACTTGGAGGGGGTGGTTAGGTATATGCGTACTAACTTGGAGGGGTGGGTTAGGTATATGCGTACTAACTTGGAGGGG